>JABVXV010000715.1:0-12738 GCA_013365325.1 Dipetalonema caudispina | reverse complement strand
TGATACATGAATTATTAGCTAACAAAAATGTTTTTTATGAGTTAAAAAAAATCATTGTTTTCTTCCTCTTATCAAAATTTCATATCTGAAGTATATTTCTGTTTTCTCTTTCGTAACAATATTTAAAATTGAGACATAAAAAAACAAAAAATAATTGACAAATATGCAAAATAACAATGATAAATAACAATGATGCCGATGGCCATTTATAGATAATTATGATAAAGTTAAATGAATTTTATAGCGAATATAAAAACTGACGAAAATTTTGAATAAATTATTGAAAGCTAATTTTTATACATTTTTTTTTATTTCTTATGTTTCAATTTCAGATTGAGAAAATGTAAAAGTATAATATTCAAAAGAACGAATATCAAGCTAAAAAATCCTAATATTGACGAACTGTCACATTTGATAAATGCGCTGTAATTCTTAAAAGGAACTGAAAATAACACCTCTTTCATGTAAAATCCCCACCAGTTTAACTAATTTTTTACTTCGATAAAATGATTTAAACAGAAATAAAAACGACTCTCTGCATATTTTTATTTTTTTAAAACTATACGAAGACTGACTTTATTTAAATTTTTAATTATACCAATGTTATAGGTGAGCTTATAATTGAAAATCTATAATTATATGTAGAAGAAAAGAAAATCCGCAAATATTTTCAAAACAAATATTTAAACATCAAACATTTAGCAATAAAAAAGAAAAAAAATATGTATATATATATATATATAATACCTGACCAAACATTCTTTCATCGAAATATTAACGAAACTTTTATTTATTTTCTTGGGTGCACAACTGTTTTCAGTTTTCTTTTTTTTCAAACAACTGTTAGCTTCGCTTTTCGTTTCAACGAATTGATGCATGGTTATTTAATTAACAAAAAAAAAAAAAAAGAAAACAATTTTAGCGTTTGTGAGACAAAAAATTTATGCTATTAACCAATGTAATTTAAAACTCAAATATTAATAAAAGCATAAAGCATTGGCAAATTGTTAGCGTTTGGATTGTATATTTACATTGAAAAAATGTAACTAATTAGTTGAAAGTTATCTCTTTAAATTTTACGCCTCATTCAAATTTGAAGCAATTTTTTTGCTTGTTTTCTGTATATTATTATGCACAATATAAAAATGGATGAATTTGGAAGAAAGTAATGGATGAATTCACGAAAACATTAAGAAAAGTTAAAGCGGAGAATGGGATACTGGGAAAAAGGTATTGGAGCGGACGATAAATTTGTTTGAAAGATCTGTTTCTGAAAAGTTGATATAATAATTGTATGAAGAAAGACATAACTTTACTTTCTTTATATCAAATTCGAAAATAGAATTAATCGGCAAATCAAATTCAAAAATTGAATTGATCGATGTGTCGAATTCATATGATTTTTCAAGGGTTTTTTACTTTTTTTGATTAGAAAAAAGGCTTTTGCTAATACTTTTACGCTATCGACACTATAATCAATAATTAATTAGTGCCAGTCTCCAGCAATATCAGTTCAACTTATTAGGTAAAATTAGTAAACAGTGATTAAATCGAAGATTCTAACTTAGCATTCAAATAAGCCGGAATTTAGCATTGTTGACTAAATTTTTCATTTCTAGTTATCTAGCACAAAATTTCATAAATAACTTTTATTATCTTCAGGATAGCACAATAAAATGTGTAATATCAATGACTTTCAAGCTTAGATTTTAATTTTGAAATTTAATTTATAGGCTAATATTTTTTTTAGAAAAGTAAAAACAAAAGTAAGTATAACGAAATTGCTTGTAAGCAAAATAAAAGAATTGCTTCAAAGAAAAAAAAATTGGTTAATTTCTTTAAAAAAAAAAAAATAATAGGATTTTTGCTCTGAGATAACGATATAATACTCAATAAACATTATGAGCCTAATAATGCAAACAGCAATTATCACTATAATAACAATAACGATAATCATAGTAGTAGCTGAAAATAATAATGATTATAACTTGTGTTAATGATGATAACAACTAGTGATGAGTAGTAGTAGTAGTGGTGTAATAATATGACATTAAATAATAATGATTATATAATAATAATGACGATAACCATAATAATGACTAATGATAACAATGATTATTATTATAATACTAATGAATGCTGGTAACAACTAGTGATAAGTAGTAGTATCAATATGATAATAGCACACGACATTAAGCAATAATTATTATTACTATTACGATAACAATAACGATAATCATGGTAATAATTGGTGAGAATAATGTTTGCTATCATTGTTATTTTAATGAATGATAATAACATTTAGTAGTAATAGATAGTTGTACTAGCACTAAACAAAGCGATAAATGATTTTCTTTTCACTATTAAATAAATTCCTTTTTTATTCATTTTTTTTTTTTTTTTTTTTTTTTTTTGTCTGAATATTGAGAGAAAAAAAAAGCGGAAATATTCCATTAGTGGAATTAAATGGAATGTACTGACTGATCGATGCAATCGAATAATATATGCTTCCGTTTATAAGAAAAGGATAGAAGTGGATTTTAAGAAAAAAAAAAAAAAAAAAAAATTGAGAAAAAGAAACGATTAGAATGCTACATTAAATATTTATTTCAAATATATAGTAGGAAGAGAAAAACAGAAAAAAAAAAATGCAATAATAATATTTCAAAGTAATTTATTTATTAAAAAATTAATCTAAAAATGTTAGCAAATTTTTTTCAAATTTAAAGCAATGACATATAAAATTTAGGATGAAATTGAAAGAGTAAAGAGGATGGAAAAAAGATAATACTATGATTATTTCGTTTCGTTTCGTTTCTTTTCTTTTTTTTTTTTTTTTTTTTTTTTTTTTTTTTTGTAAAAATAACTTTAACAACAAATTATTTCGCGTTACTTAGCTAAAAGAGTTTTTCTCGATTTTCGTCTTTCATTTAAACATGCAGTTTGCACTTTCATTGCTGAAATGCGCTTATCTTCTTATGTCATGCATTCCACAATTTTCCGGTATGTAATGTGTACTTCTATCAACAACGCCTACCTATTTCCTGTTTTCCTCTCATCTTTTATATGCTTTATTTTAAATTCGAAAAAACTACGATAATAGAATTATTGATGATTTACGGTATATTAAAATTTCAGTAGTGTTATTTTACTAAAATCAAAAGTTAGGAGTAGCAACAGAAAAAAAAAAAAGAAATGATAAGAGAAAATAGTAAATATATAAGTACCTCGAATTTAAAATAGATGTATTTATTCATTACTACAATAGTAAGCGTAAATTTGTTTTTTTTTTTTTTTATACAAAAAGCAAAAATTAGATAAGAATTTCAAGAATATATTTTTTTAGAAAGTAAAAAATATCAAAATGGTATGTCGAAAATGAATTAAAATTGATTTTTTATTATGATCTTGAAAGAAAAAGAAATTTTGAGAATCAGCATCCGATACTAATATTTAATAATTAATTTTTAATTTTCAATTGGTTGGAAGGAAAAAAACTTCTGGAAAATTTTTCTTTTCACATTAGATAATATATTTTTCTTACTACTAATATCAATAATAATAATAATAATAATAATAATAATAATAATAATAATAATAATAATAATAATAATAATAATAATAATAATAATAATAATAATAATAATAATAATAATAATAATAGTGACAATAATAATAATAAGAAGAAGAACAATAATAATAATGATAATAATAATAATAATAATAATAATAATGATAATAATAATAACAATAATAATAATAACAATAATAATAATAACAATAATAATAATAATAATAATAATAATAATAATAATAATAATAATAATAATAATAGTAGTAGTAGTAGTAGTAGTAAAGATAATAATAATGAACAATCAAAAGAAAAATTTCCTTTTAAAAAAATTAAAATTTAATGTGGTATATAATATGCAAAACTTATTGTGAACATGAATGGCACATTTTAAATGAAACGTCATTGCCATTAAAAATTTTCCCCTTTATATTATTTCTTCATTTTCAAACAATTTTTACTTATTTTTTTTAGCAATTTCTGTGGGAAATGCGATAATATTAAACTTCAGCTGATTGCACCAAGTTATTCGTTCAAAAATATTTTAATTTTAATGGAAGGAAAAGTCGATAAATCATTTTTAAAATGCAAACAAGAAAAAAATAACGTTGAAGAAAAAAATCATCCATTCTTTTCTCATCTATATGTATGTTTATAATTTAGTTGCTTCAAACAATCACTATTTTTCGTTATAGCAAAAGCACTTCGAAAATATTTGGTAAATAGTTTTTAAATATTTGATTAATTCATTCACTTCAAGGATTCTCAATTCTAATCATAGTTTTGATTGAGGAAAGTAGATTTGCGAAGTTTAGAAGTAACACATAGATTATACCAATAAATTTCTTTTTTAAGCATAAATTAATTGGAAATATCGATCAATTATTAAATTCAACAAGATTACATCACTTTATACAGGAAAAAAAATGCATCAAATATTAGGCATATTAATCAAAAAATTAAGCCTTTAATAAAATTGAGTAATTTAAATGGATTAATTGCAGTAATTCATGTCCACTGCTGTAACAGTAATCTTACCAAGAGTTTAATTAGACTTTATTAAATATGAAAAAATTTTCAAGCACTTCTTCTTTTGTTATATTAGTAATAATTCATAAAACAAATAGAACAAATTGAGAAGCCCTACGTAAATAATACATCATTGCTGATAACATTATCGTTATCAAATAATTAATTGAAAAATACTTCTCATTATAAAAGCAACAATAATAATGATTTTAATAAATGATGGAAAATGATTTCAAAGTACTCATAAATTTATTTTGTTACCAGTTTTTTTATTGTTTGAAGGAAAAACTTTTTTAAACAATCATTGTGACAATTTCATGAAATTTCAAAAAAGAAATTTTTATTTCTTCTTTTTTTTTCGCATAGATCATGGTTAGAAATCATTGTAAATTTTACTCAGGATTCGTTTTTATGTACAACTAATTTATATCTATGAAGGAATTCATTTTTCGTTTGAAAATTTTTCAAGAAAAAAAAAACTAATACATGGCTTAATCATTGCAATTAAGCTATATTGTTAATTGAACGAGGGAATATCTTACGAGAAATTTGCAATAAATGTAATTGCAGGCATAGTGTTAAGGGATTCGTACAAATCTTTTCAATAATTGCTAAAAGTGATCAATTTTTGAATATTTTATGATGATATTAAAGGAATAAATAAAAACTCAATAATTAAGAAAAAAGTAATCAATTTGTAATTATTTCAGGATGATATAAAAAAGTAAATTAGTTTTTTTAAGAAACGAAATTATCTTTTTTTTAGGTTTGAGAAAATGATAAATGGAAATAGATAATTATCATTGAATATTTGTTAATTGTATTTGGATTTAATTTTAATATAATAAAATAAATTTTGATGAGATCAATGCCCTTCGGAACTTTTTTCTTTTTTTTTTTTAATATAAAAATTTGATTAAACAATCATTTAGTGAATTGCTGTTTTTAGTGAGCATTAAAATTGCATTAATCAAGATTTTACGCAATCTTTTACATCATCATCATCATCATCATCATCATACAATACCGCCGATTATAACACATGCAGTATCATGATTACAACAAAATCAAGATCTAAAATATTTTGCATCATTTTTTATGCAATATCTTGATTATAGCATGAGCAAGATTCAAGAGACTAAATTTTATTTTATTGTATAATTTCATAAAATGCTTCATCAATTGTTGGAGAAAAAAAAATTAAAAATGGTTCGAATAAAAACAATTATCAACGATAGGAACAGGGAAACTTTCAACAGAAACATTCACACTATAATCGATCCTTTGGGCATTTTTTCGATGTCTTTTTTCATATTTTTTTCATTTCCACTCTTTAATCGTCCTACTTAAAATGCTCTTCAAAAATGTTGGAATGAAAAGAATTAACATTCATTGTCGAATTTCCTATTTGTATTTGCAAATAGCCTGAAAAATAAAGACAAACATTTAGTTTCTAGAACCAATTTAGCAAATTAAATTTCCTGTATTCTTCGGTTTTCTGCTTTTTTCGTTGATTTTCTAAATTTTAAACTTGGAAAATTAATTTTTCGACATCTTCTGGTTGTTTTTCCAAATTTTCCAAACTTTACAAAATCTAATCAACAATCAACAGAGGCAATTAAATTTTTGGTATTATAACACATTAATAATAGGAAATAGGAAATATTCAGATAATAGTAATAACAACAACAACAATTTAATAATAATAATAATATTAGATCAATATGGATTAACAATAAAAATCGTTGAAAATATTTTTTTTTGAAAATATTTTCACAAAATATTGTTGATCAAACAGCAACAGCAACAGCAGATCGATTATTAAACAACGAACTTATGTTAACTAACAATAGGAAATGTTCAAATAAAGAGGGTCAAACAACAAAAAAAAAAAAAAAAACAATAAGAGCAATAACAACAAACAGTAACAATAACAACAGGTCTATTACCAAACTTTGAATTAATATCCATTTATTAGACACTAAAAATTGCTGATAAAAAAAATTTTAGAAATAATGTAAAAATTAAATAAATATTTGTAGTAAAATAAATGTGAAATTTTTTTTTATTTTTCTTACTTTGGTTAGTGTATAATTTGAAATACATTAGAGAGAGAGAGAGAGAGAGAGAGAGAGAGAGTGAGAAAAAAAAAAGGAGAAAATTTTTATTGATTATATAATTTCTTGTTAAATAAATGTTAAGGAGGACAATATATTTCGTCTTTAACTCTTTTTTTTTTTTTCCCCTCGTTACTAAAGAAAAAATTAAGAATGTATAATAAAATTTTTAAGTACAAACAAAAAAAAGAATTGGAATAGAAAAAGAAATAGAAAGGAAAAATTGAAGCAAAAAAAAAAATTAAAGAAAGGAAAAAGTTTTTTTTGTTAGCTTAACATTGCATAAATTAGGAAAATATATTCGTTTGATATATTGTTGAATTAAACTTTTAAACCATATTTATTTGATTTTTTTCTTTTATTTCACATAATGGAAGTATTAAAAAGTGAAAATTCGGAAATTTAAAGAGAAAACTGTATTATATGATGTTATATTACGGTGAAAGGTTAATTGTTTAAATTATTAGTTATGATATGATATTTGGATGATATTAATAATTAATAAGATGCACTTTTATTGCTGTTAAATTTGATTTGCCTATTAACCGTTTTAATTAAATCTTTGTTTACTAAAGAATAAAATAATGAAGCTGAGAAAAAAAAATCGCACCAAATTAATTTGATTTTTTGTTAATCAATTCAAATTTTTTATCATTTTTTACCCATCATATTTTGGATATTTTGAGGGGAAAAAAATACAACTAAATATGTTTAGCTATTGATCAGCAGATCAATTGCTCGAAATTTATCTTATAAAACTTTTTATCCATCTATTATATTTTCAATTAAATCAGAGAAAGAGACAAAGACAACTTGGGAAAAGTTGATAATTTGTGATATTATCTGGAAGTAGTAGCAAAGGATGCATAAATTTTATAGTGTAACATCAAAAAAAAAAAAAAGAAAACTTTGTAAGTTGAAAAAACGTAGTAGTTATTGAGAGATTTGAATATTATTTAAAAATTAATTAGTGTACACTTAAGATTAATTAGTGTTATTACTTAAAAATTAATCGATCCATTTTATCTTTTTCATTAACACCTAATACCACCGCATTTTATCATTTCTTGTATGGTAACAATTTTCTATTTAAAAAAGAAATAAATCAATTAATCGATTTTATACTAGAGTTTATTCATTTTAAAACTAATTGATTAAATTTTTACCTTTTCTTAATGCAATTTTCAATAGGAATTTATTACTTCTTTTGACATTTTTGTATTAAATAATATGATGAATAAAAGCATTAATTATTTTTATATTAATTTTGATACTTTCCTATTAATTTTGGAGTGATATATAAAAGTTTTTAGATTACAAGAGCAAAAAAAAAAAAGTGAAAAGAGATTAAAAATAAAATAAGATAGAATAAAACACGAACGGTAGAAAATAATTATATGATAACACGAAATTCAATTGTTAACGAAATGCAAAATCATTAAATTTACATCGGTTTTATGGCCGCTGAAATCTATCGATCGTTTTGTTATTTTTTGTTTAACGCTTTTTTATGAATTTACTAAAAATTTATCCTAATTTACTGTAAATTTATATGAAATTTTAAAATAATTAATGCATTATTTTGATTATCACTCTTCTTATAGTTAACTTTTCCAAAGCTTGTTGAAAGCAAAAAAAAAAAAGAAAACAAATGGAAGAACTGGAAAAGAAGCTAATGTTAGCAATGCTTTTTTACGTTAATTTTCTCCATTTACAGCAATAAATTTTCTTATAATGTTCGAAACTATCGCGCAAAATAAATAGATATCTAAATTTTGTGAATTTCTATCTTTCTTTTTTTTTTTTTTTTTTTTTGCGGAAATGAACAAAGTATTAGTTAATTAAAATTTATGCAACAAACTTTTAAGTTTTCAAAACTATCATTTATGTGCAGTATGAAATTTTGCATTTAAAATATGCATAAATTAGAAAGTGATTGAAAAAGAGAAAAACAATATCGACTGAAATTAAACAAAATAATTTTTTTTTTTTTTTTTTCTTGATTGTGTCATTCATTTTTGACAATGCAATATATGAAAGCAGGAAAAAAAAAAAACAGCCAAAGGAATATTTTAAAATTTATAAAAACAAATATCAGTAATTGTATTATCTTTGGTTACAAAAATTTTCCCCTATAAAATGAAACAAAAAGATTCACAAATTTTAAAAATTTGTTGTCAAATTTTAAATGAATATGGATTATGATGAATAATTAATTCATGATTTTTAACAGCAATAATTATGAAGATAATGTGGAAAAAAAAAAGTGGCTACAAATACGGAAAGTGTTCTAAACGGTGGGAGAGGACAATTGAAAATTATTTGATTGGAATTTTAAATTATTATATATGTATCAGAATGCATATTACAAGATATTTCTATCAATTAATTTATATTTTAGCATTTTCAATGCATTTGCATTCATGATAATTTAAAATATTTCAAAGTGTAAATTAAAATGATAAAAAACAACATTCAACGATAGAGGTAGAATCTTCTGAAATGTAAATGAATTTAACAAAGCAACTTTATGCCTTATTTCTTGGCCAAATAGAAATATGAAGAATATTAGAATGAAGATAAGCAGATTTTACAGAGAGAAGAATCTTCTAAAATGAAAATAAACTTAACAAAGCAACTTTATGCATTATTTCCTGGCCAAATAGAAATATGAAGAATATTACAAAGCAACTTTGTGCATTATTTCTTGGCCAAATAGAAATATGAAGAATATTAGAACGAAGATAAGCAGATTTTACAGAGAGAAGAATCTTCTAAAATGAAAATAAACTTAACAAAGCAACTTTATGCATTATTTCCTGGCCAAATAGAAATATGAAGAATATTACAAAGCAAAGAATATTAGAACGAAGATAAGCAGATTTTACAGAGAGAAGAATCTTCTAAAATGAAAATAAACTTAACAAAGTAACATTGTGCCTTCTTTCTTGGCTAAATAGAAAATGAATTAGAATATTTCTTAGAAGAAATATGAGGAATGAAAGAATGAAAATTTACAGTATTGCTCTCCTAAAGCGAAAAAAAAAATTTAACAAAGCTCATTTTTTGTTTTTTTTTTTTTTTTTAATTTAAAATTTACTAAAAGAATATTTCTGAAAATTTTGTTCATCAATATACGAATATTGTTAGCCGATTGGGTTAAACGATTTGTTGCTAAATAATAAAAGTATGCAATTCGTATTGGTTAAAGCAAATTTCAAACCATTGAAACAGTTCAATTCATATTCATTCTGTTATGATATTTACTGAATTTAATATTATCATAATCTGATCTAAAAATTAATATTACCAATCAAATTCTTGACTTCTTGTTAAAAAAAAGATTAAACAAGAACTGATCATTAATTATTATCTGATGCTTCTTGATTGGAATATCACAGATAAGAATTCATAAATGAATTGTTTGAAAAAAAAAAGAATAATAAATACTTTCAACTACTCATAGAAACTATTGAGTTATTTATTTCTGTCATTATTCAAATTAAATTTGACATTAGTAACAAAGATATTTTGCATATCATTTGCAATTCTTTTTTTTGACTTTTTATTAACTTGTAATCAGTGATAATTGGATGGAAGTGACAAAATGTCATTGTTTAACTTAATGGAAAAATTATTATTTTGCAAGCACTTAATGGTACTGATAAGATAAAAATTCTTTTTTAAATGATTTAGCAAAAGAATTAAATCTAAAAAAAATCATTCAAAAATTTTTGAACTAAAAAGATTGAAGCAATAAATAATCAGTCATTGAATCGTTAGATATCATTACTCCCAACTTGTTCGGCATGTGATATTACAATTAAAATTTATCTTATTAGGTTAATAGTTACAATTTACTACCTGCGAAGTATAGATTTACTTGTAAACTTGATGATCATCTGTTTGACCGGAAATTCTGTATCATAAATTACATGAATATAGTCATTTTATTGTTGTGTGTTTGTTTTAATTTCTAAAAATTACCTGATCGCTACGAAAAGTTTGATCATAATATAGCATAGAGATGATGTAAAATTGAAATTCTTCCATAAACTAAACAAAAATAGCGTTTAATTTCAGGAATTTCCATGATATTTTCATTTTTGGACATGTTAAAAATTTTGATTTGATTGGTCAGTATAGATTATTCATAATAGTTAAATGTATTAGCCTAAAATTTTGCCCAAAACTAAAATTGCTAGAATTTTTTCATCCTTATCAATGTTGTAGTCCATTTAATACAGGAATTAGTGCAAGAATGTAATCTATGAAGTAATACATTGAACAAAATAATATGATGAATTTGTAAGTAATTTCTTTACAAAGTACTATTTAAATTATATCGTAGTAATCAATAAATATCAAAAAAAAAAAAAGAAAAATCCAATCAATTTATATATATATTTATTTTTGTTTTTTTTTTTCTTAAAGTTAAATATTTCAGTGATTGCAATATTTAGTTTTTTTTCAAAGGTTGTTCATAACATTTGAGATTAATTTTAAATATTTGAGAATAAGTTAAAATCCAGTTGGATATTAAAGAATATTAAAAATGCTCTTCAATAATGCTAATTTTTTCATTAAACTTTCAAATTCCAAGCAGTACTGATCGTTTTTCGCAAATAATATTGCAAAGAAATGAGTGAAAAAAAAAAAGATGAGAAAAATGATAGAATAGAAGTTGGCAAATTGAAATTACAATTTTTGAATTGAAATTTATTGCGGAAATAATTTGTGAGGAAGAACTTCGCTAAGATAACACTACAAATAAAATGCGTTTAAAATATAGGAAATTTGTCAAATATTAAATTTATACAAGATATTAATTAAATAATAATTAAAATTTTATAAAATTGCCCAATCCTTCTTTACAAATGAAATGCATTACAAATATCGGAAATTTGTCAAATATTAAATTTATACGTGATATTAATTAAATAATAATTAAAATTTTCTAAAATTACGCAATTTTTCTTATTCTAAAATTTTCAAATTCTTCTTAACACATGTTGAAGAATACGTCATATGGGAATGTATACGTTGAAGGACTGAGAGATCAGACTATACTTTACTTCACGTTCCACTATCCTTCAGAACCATGCGTCAACTTTGGTCATCATTTCTCCGACGTAATCATATCACACCCGATGTTTTATCTCATGCAAAAGATGCAAAATCTAACATTGGATGGATTTGATTAACCGACTGATCAACTTTGCTCTATTCTTCTATTATTATTTGTTGATGATTCAATCAGTAGAATTCAGTCATGAAACATAAAAGTAGGCTATTTAGTAACATTGAATTTTTTTAAACTCAACATTCAAATTAATATAGAGTTCGTGACATAACAGTGAGAGATAAAATCATTTGATTAGTTCATCGTTGAAGTTCATAGAACTGTAAGAAATTCCCATTCTAATGTATGTTTAGAAAAGCCATAATGAAGTTCTCTTGATTCAATGAAAATTTAGGACAAACAATTTCTAACTAACAATAATAAAATTTGTTGAATCTTTATGACAGCTTGCAGCATAAGATCAAATATCAAGGATATTTGAAAAGTTAAAAAAGATTGAAAAGAATTGTGTTAGCCTCGTGATATTTACAGTACTTCGTCAAAACAATATGAAAGAAAAGTATCCGTTACTGTAAGATTTTTACAATCATTTCACATTGGTAATGCAATGCATTTATCTTTCTTCTGACAGAAAATGAAAAATTAGTTTCATTCATTTGTAATTTGATGCTGCTCAATCACAAATTCTGCATATACTTTACAAATTACATGAAAATTCATACAATAAAAAAAAAAACAACGAATAACAATTGGAGGAAAGGATCAACAACAAATTTATATCCTAACCAAACAAAAAAATTATTAGATATTATTTTGCTGGCTTACTCGTTGAAAACTAAACCGATAGATCAGCTAACAATTGAATTGATCAAAATTTCCATTCTTAGAAAATTTTTTTTCTTCTCGCTTTACAGCTCGATTTTGCCAATCAAATCAAT
>JABVXV010000714.1:0-12759 GCA_013365325.1 Dipetalonema caudispina | reverse complement strand
TTATTATTATTATTATTATTATTATTATTATTATTATTATTATTATTATTATTATTATTATTATTATTATTATTATTATTATTATTATTATTGTTATTATTGTTATTATTATTATTATTATTGTTATTATTATTATTGTCATTACTGCTATTATTATTATTATTAATATTATTAATTATTACTGACTATCATTAGTCATTGCTATTATCATTATTATTGACTATTATAGTGTTGCTGTTACTATTGTTAATGGATAAGGTTAACTTAGTTTTAATTTACCTACGGATATATTTATATGTATGTACAATAATAGTTTTTCGCTTATTTGAAATTTTCAGTAATATTTTTTTTTTATTATAATTCAAAAGTATTCAATTATCACCATTGTAACCGACTAATAGGATTAAAATTTTACGAAAGTTTACAATTAATTGGTGTGAATTGTCAGTTTGACGGGGTAATTTTAAAATACAAATCAATTAAAATGATTCACAAAGATTTTCTTACAAAATATTTTCGAGTTTTTTAATCACTTTATTTTGTATCAATTATTACAATCAAAAGAGGGATTGATCAATCCTTCTCATTAAAATTACTCTTTAGATTTTGTTTCCGGAACATCATAAAATTGAAAGCAGAATTATTTTATCTTACTGACAGCGATTAAGAGGAACATTAACGATTAATAATTAGGGATAAACAAATGTTCGTTAGACGGATAACAGTAATTGTTAATGTTTTTTTTTTTTTTTTTTTCTTATTTAGCATTAAAATATTATACAAATCGAGAAGGAAGGAGTAAAAATTTTGGAAAAATGAGGAAAGAAATAGTGCAATAACTGAATTTGTTAATTTTAAATCAATTAAAGCAAATAGTAATACTAATTATAAATACAACAGCAAAGAAAAATTTTCAATTTTCTTTCGAAATTACTTTCAAAAATTCGTCTCTGAATTATTTCTCTTTCTTTTTATTACTGATTAAATTCCTATTTATCGTGCTGTTTATGAGAAAAAAAATGTGTAATTAATTTAAATTTATATTATAATAATAACTTTGTGATTAGTTTGATTTCTGATACTTAATAATACGTTCGTAGTTAATTTGAATTTATATGTATATTGTAATAAATTTGTGATCAATTTGAATCATAATTTTTGTCAGGTTTCCCTTAATATTTGGCATAATTTACAATTTCCCTCATCCTTGATAATTAAAAAAAAAAAAAAAATAAAAGTGCTAATTAAATATGGGTCATCACTTTTTTCCAATCTTCTTGTAATTGATCAATTTTTTCTCTTTTCTCTTTCCTTTTTTCATTTTTTTTTTTTTTTTTTTTTTTTTTACTTTTCTTAAAATTCACACAAATATTACTTTCTAGCATTAGAAATTTTTTAGGCTTTGAAAAGGAAAAAAAGAATGGAATGATTTAAATAGAATAAAAAATTAATTTTAGTGGGTTGAATAAAAAAAAAAAAAAGATTTCTTTGAAAGTTTTTTTTTTTCTTCGTGAAAGATTTCCACTCTTTAAAAAGAGCATTAATGAATTTCATATTCAAAAAATTTATCGAATCCTTCCTTTTTTTTCTCTCTTTTTGCTCATCTTACTTTTTTTTAGCTCTTTTTTTCTTTCGACATTCTTATCATTTTCATTTTGATTTTCAGAATATAAATCGTGCCGAACAACTTTGGAACTTGTTTGTAAGCAGTCGAGTACGTACCGGAGTATGTTTATTTTTACTTTTTAATTTACTTATTTATCTTTTATTTTAGAGAATTAAATTATTATGAAATCACTTATCATTACTATCATTATTATTCTAAAATTATTATTTTAAATTAAGAAATGTATATTTCATCATTTAAAATTAGTTGTGTGCATTTGCGCTTTTATATTTGTGCGATAAAATTGTTAGCATTGTTATTGTTATTGTTGTCGTTGTTGTCGTTATCGTTGTATTCAATATTATTAATGGTGGTAAGTCCAAAAAAAAAAAAGAATATTGTTGAAAGTAAGACATAAATGTTCCAAACAGGTATTAGACTTTAATTTATTTTATTACAAGATGAAAAAGGTAGAAAAAAAAAAATTAAACTACTTTTTTTTCAAAGCAAAATTTAAATCATCAATTTGAAAGAAAATTGAGCTATCAGTCTGGGTCGTAATGATACGTTATTTAAATGTTTTTTTTTGTGGATATCGTTGCATTTTTTTTCCTTTTTTTTTTTTTTTTTGTTCATTTATTTTCTTTTCGATATGTTTTATCATTTTTACACTAAAAATTTTACAATTTAAAATTTTACAAACTAATATAGGTAAAAAAATTTTGTAAATGAAATACATTACAATGTTTTCTTTAATCCGAATAGATGTTAAAATGTTCATTTTAATATAAATAGACATTAAAATGTTCACATTACAATAAATATACGTTAATCTTTTGTCTTCTTTTTTCTTTAATTAGTCTCTACATTTTAGAAAATTTTTATATAATATATTTGCAGAGAATTCCACTAGTTATAACGGCTCGATTATTCGATCGTCCAATTAACAATCTACCAAAAAAGAAACTTCTCGAATTGATTCGTGTTACTAAAACGGGTATGATCGCTTGTCATCGAATTTATGCTACCGTATCGCAAATATAATGAAATGCAAGAGAAAAAAAATAGATCAAATGTCATCAGAATTCTTTCTATTTGTAACAACAATAACACTAGCAGTAACAACAATATAACAATAAACAATAACAACAACAACAACTACAACAACAATAACCGAAACAGTAGTAGACAGCAACAGTAATAACCTATGCGATAACACAAATTATAATATTAATTAGAGTATGTAAAATTTTATAAAACATGCGATTTTTTCCTTATAATTTTCTTATAGTAATAGTAAATTTGTATGCAATCTTCCAAATTTAAAACTTTCAATTTTATTTCCCTTTAACAAATTGTCAAGTTTCATTTTAAATTGTTTGTTTTTTATGTTTCTTAGAAGAAAAAAAGATTTTGAAATGTAGCAACAAAATGATTCCGATATTTTTCATGAATACTAATTTTCTTCCTATGAAATTTTTTTTTCTCTTCAAATCTATGATAACATTTTTAAATTTAAATTATAAAAATATTGTATTATTTAAAAATTGGGTAACATCTTTTTTGTTTCGCTTTCTTTTGTGATGCAATGAAATAAATATGAAATCTACGATCGAAATTTGAAATAAAAAGTGATTACAAATGAGGTATTTGTATTTCATTATCAAATTTTGTTGCTAATATAAGTAAGCAGTATCAATTGTTGTTTATTATAAATTTGAGACGATTATTCTTCGCGAATAAACTTATCAGTACAGATAGTTTGTTTACATTATATATACATAATATGCAATATTGTTGAAAAAAAAAAAAAAAAAAGAAACTACCGATACATTCAAATTCGATCCACTTACCATCAAGATATACCGGTCATTTCATTAACACTCCAAGAAGTATATCTTATTCCTTCATGCTTCAAATCTGTCTATTAATTTTTCGTAATTCAATATTCCGGTTGTTTATCGAACAACAAGCATTATCCGGTTATTTAAACTGGATAATGGACGCATTTTATTGATTAATTGTTTAAAATGAGTAATATTATTAATGGCGAAATTAGCTGAAAAATTTAGCCATAATAAATCTTTTATGTTTTTATTTCATTGTTATAAGATTTTTTTTTTACATTAAACTTTATAAGAAAAGTAAATTGTAATTCCATTTCTCTTCACGTTTTTTTAATTTGTTAGAATTTTTTAATATTTGTTTATTTTATGTTAATTTACCTTTACCATCATTGCTTGAGTAATTTTTTTTCCGCAATTATTAATCACTAAAAAATAAGTTCTAATATGTAACTTTTAGAAATTTAACTTTTTCTATTCATCATAAAAACTATTCTATCTATAACAAATAATCCTATTTCTTCCTATTACCATTTCCAATTTTATTTTATTTCTATTTCTTAATAATTGGTCGATTATTTTCCTATCAAGAAGAACTACCAACTGATTGTTCCATTTTCTTTTGATATTATTCAGAGCAAATTTGCTCATATAAAATTATGCAAGCAACATAATTTTAAGATAAACTACCACATATTTGAAAAAGAGATCAGACTTGTATCTTAAATTTTTGGCTATCAATTTAATTAATCAAATATACAATCTATGCTGCGCCATAATTTGTTCATCTATAGGAAAATATTGATAATGATTAAAAATTAATCATTTAATCATTGATTATCTAATTGATGAATATGATCAGAAACTGGTTATTTAATTACAATTAAAAATGACTCATCTGATCTATCAAATACATGTCCTTATACGAAGCAAATTGAATCAACGATGATGTATCAAATTTCTGATTAATTATACCAAAGGTTAGTTTATATGTATATAGTCAATAAATGTTAATTACTGTAAATAAATGATGGTATAATAATTTATTATTATGATTATTGTAGTTCATATTATTAGTTAATAATTATGATTATCTGCTTCATACTTCGTATAATTATGATTAACCAATTCATGTTTATTATTATAGTCACTAATCATTATTATCCTAAATCATATTTTATTGTAGTAGCCAACAATTATAATTATCCATTTTATTTTACTTTTATTAATTGACACTAATTAACAGCAATAAGTTTCATCCACAGAGAATGGATAATCTTTTGATTCTCTGATTGATAATTTTAACTGTTCGAGAAGAAAAAGTACTAATGGATGATAAATGTTAGCCAAGAGAAAGTACTATTAAACGGATTGGTTGCTAATAGCAACGAGAATAAATAACATTATCGAATTATCGGATAACAATTGAACATAGCATCAGTTAGACGAATAATTTATCTCACACTTATAGGATTTTTTCAATTCGTATATCAATTTCCTTTTTAATCATTTCATACTTTGAATTTTCTTACACAGCAATAGATTAATTTTAATATTATTTCATTTTTTGTATAAAAAATTTAATCAATAAATGAATGAAATAAAAAGATTAAAAATGATTAGAAATGATAACTTTAAAATTTTGCTTTTTAACTGCTAAAATAAATTATGAATCATTTAAGCAATATGTTTTCATTCATAATGAAGCTTTTTTTTTTTTTTTTCTTGCTAATATTAACGCTATTAAAATACCTTTCTCTTTTTATTTATTTAATTTTCCTTAATAAAATTAATGATTTCAATTTTATTATTTTATATATATTAAGATGAATAAATTCAGCAAGAAAGAATAATTTCCATTTTTCAATTTGATCATTCCATGCCATATAACATAATTGTCACATTCATTGATCATATATATATATCGACATGATCCATTCTTTTGTGTTGTTGTCGTCTTGCGGAATTATCAAACAATGAATTCTTTGTTTAAAATTGTATTGTTTACTTATCATTTCATACGCTGAAATTTTGTCAACAAATTTCAAAAAGTAATTTCTTTTTCTCTTCTTCCGTTTCCCTCCATCACTCTCCCTCTCTCTCTCTCTCTGTCTCCTTCCATCTCACAATATCTGTATGAAATTTCAAAAAGAAGTATGGAGAAAATTGGAATTTCAAAAATAGCACGAATAAAGTTGAAATTTCAAATTTCAATTGGTCATAATTTAATATAAGTTTGAAATAAAAATAAAGATCCATATTTATGTAATAATTTAATTAATCTATCTATCAATTATTAATATGAATAAGTTGTTGAAAAATATGAAAATTATCATTTCTTCTGTTGCTGTATATAAGCAATGATGGGAAATAATTAAAATTAACATTCCAAATAAACATTTACTATCTATAGAAATTAAATTGAAATATTTAAAGAAAATATTGATTTCCATTTCGTATTTATTTCATTTAGACAATCATTATGTATGATTTCATTACAAATGATTTGGCAATTAAAAAAATGAAAAACAAAAAAAAAAAGAAAAATCTCATACTAATAAGCAAATATTGCAAAGTTGTCATCAATTGTGATCGAAATTTACGGCCTCTCTTGGCCTATCATCAAAGTGTAACAGAAGACTGACTTAAGGCCTATCTATTTCGGGACAAACATTGCAAACTTGTCATTACAAAGTTTGTATTATCACAAGCAGAATTTGTTTTTGGTAAAACGAATAAGTGACATATGAACTTTTGATCGATTTCGAAAATAGCATGAAATGTTTGGTAATGATAAGCCAAAATCTTCTAAATAATGAAGCATGTTGCAAAATTTTGTCCCTCAATTTTTTCAGTTCAATTAAAATCAACTGATACCAATTATTTTGTTCAAGTATTCAAGTATTTAAGCAAATATTCTCATCATTCATTCATTTCTTAAAAGACTGAAAAAACATTTCAAATTTTCTCACGATAATAAAATGATATGCTAATTTGTGGTGTAAATCTAATTATGCTATGTTAACTTAAAGTATGAATTTATACAATAAATTTGATAAAAAAATATCGCAGTTGACGTTAAATCATACAACAAAATTCAATTACTCCCTGCGAAGTAAAGTCTTTGTTATTTTAAGATGAAATTATATCACTAAAAATTGCAATGAAGTGGAAAATTGATTATTGATTGCATAAATTCGATTATTTAAAAAAAAAGGAAGAAAAAAAACAATGGAGAAAAGTAAGTTCAATTTCAAATATTTTCTATTTGAAAGGTAAGAAAAGCAACAAATATTGGGCAAATTTACGAAATTTAAAGATTTCATTTTTCGATTTTATATGAAATGACTCAATTTAAAATTCATTTTTTTGATATGGCATAATATTTTTTAATTCAATCAATTTATGCACTAGCCATCGATAGTAACTTTCCCTCAAAATGTCATTTTTCATTTCGTAATTTCCAATTGATTTCCAGTATATATGTTTCGTTCTATGTTTTTTCGTTTTTTGATTACTTGAATAAATTTTCAGAAACAGCGCATGTCAACGAAAAACTAGAATTGACCGATGAATCTGAAATTGATTCATTATCAGGTAATGTTTGTTGTGAAGAATTCATGTTTGGCCAAAAAATCTAACTGATATTTTCTTGTTTTTTTAGGGCGAAGTGCTTTTTTACATGATAGCTTATGAGATAAACAATAGGAATAGTTAATAAAGTATTAAAGTATTATTTTTGAGTAATTTAAAATACCATAGCCTTTTTACAGTACGAAAATTGTAGAATAATGCCAATTATTCATATAAGCAATAAAAAAAAGAATAAAGCCATTTGCAATATTTCATGAAGTAATAAAATGTAATTCGATAAATTTTATATTTTAAGATAGAAGCCAAGAAGTTCCTTATTCTACACAAAATCGACAAGTTCAGGTATAATTTGAAATTTGATTAACTAATTGGCAAACATTAAATTAAAAAAGCAATAACTGAATAATCAATTAAATCTTGTTAATTGTTTGTAAATTTGTTAATAAATTCTTATTTTAAATAATTCCTTTTTTTTTTCTAATTCAAAACTTAATGAAATAAAATATGATGAAAATGTCATGCATTGTTTTAGTTTAATAAAGAGAATGTATTTGCATCAGACGATGAAGGTAATCTTACCGCAGGTATGGTAATTTTCATCAAGAATTTTTAAATACGAATAAAAAATTTATTTTCATAATTATGAAATATGGAATGAAAAAGCCATAAAATAACGATTAGATAACTGTAATTAAATAACGGATAACTTATTTTTTGACAGATTTTTACATATTTTATTATGATTTGTTTTTATTAATGTAATTTTTGGATTGCTTTTCCATAATTTTGCAAGAGGGAGAGAGAGGAGGAGAAAGAGAGAAGGAGAAAAAAAGAAGAAAACTATTTATAATGAATTCATAACGGCATTAAATTTTTTTATTTTTTTATTTTTGTTTTTTTTTTTTTTTTTTTTTTTTTTTTTTGCAACAATTCTGAAATATTTGGAATTTCTAACAGAGAGTTTTTTTTTTTCAAGGTGAACCAATGGGAAATTCAACAAAATCGTCGTCAGCTTATTCGAATGATGCAAATAATTCGAAAAAAAAATTATCATTTTCAAGCAGCAATAAATCAGTTTCTTCTGATATAACTTCAAATAAATTGCATGGTTCTTTAATTTTTTTTTTTCTGATTAAATAGTTTAAATTTCCGGTTACGAAATTCTGGAAATAGTAAAAAACATTCGAATTAACTGATTAATTAAAAGAATTAAGGGAAAAATTTGTAATTCAATTAAATAACATAATCGATTAGAATGATTGCTTTTATAATTGTTATATTTCAAAAAAAAAAAAAAATATCAAAATATAACAGCGTTATTGATACAATAATTCAAGGTGTTACTGATTTGACAACAGCCACAACTATTGCAACCGGAAATGATACTGATGATATTACAACATTTGGAAATGAAGATAAGAAATTCCGGTTTTTTTTACAAATTGAAAATTAATCTGAGCAGCAAAGCTTCTTTTTCAACCATGAAAAAAAAAAAACGAAGAAAAGCAAAAAAAAAAAAACAAAAAAAACAAAAGATGCTATTGCAAATTTTTTTGATGAAATACTAATGAAATCTTCGAACGATTAATCAGCTCATTAGAAAAACTTGCGATAATTTGTGCTCAAATTAATTATGCTTAAAAATAGCTATGTTGATGAATTTATCAAATATTAATATCTGATTTGTTTAATAAATCTTCTTATTTTTCCCAGAAAAGTTAAAATATTTCAACCAAAAAAAAAAAAAAGGGCCAAAAAAGTAGTATTATTTTAGATGCAAATTTATCATAACAAATTGCGTCACTTTTTTTCATTAAAAATCAAAATGTTTTTTAAAACAAAAAGACAGAGAAAGACTATAGAAAAAGAAAAAAAAAAGATTTTATTTTAGACTTTAATTTAATAAATTTTGAAAAAATTAATGAAATCCATTGAATTTCATTAATGTTTTCATTAAAAAATTAAAATATGTTGTCAAAAAAAAGAAGGGGAAAAAGTAATGTTATTTTAAGCGCAAATTTATTTGCACTTCTTGGCTCAGATGAAAAAGAATTACTATCATACATCGAATCGTATACAGCAAAAATGATACATATTGAGCCAATTTTAAAACCATTTCTTTTGGATTATATACCAGCTGTTGGTGATGTTGATGCTTTTATCAAAATACCACGACCAGATGAGGTTTTAATTTTCAATTTTTTTTTTTTTTAAATTTTTCATTTTTCATTTTCAATACTATATTTCGAAATAAAAATATAATTAATACAGTTAAACATTTATTATAATCTTTTGATTTTTTTTTCCCAATTTTTATGTTTAATTCTCGCATATTATTTCATAGTTTTACAATTTGTAATGATTTTCTTAAATTTACGTAACGTTATTTTTGAACCTTTATTGCAATTTTTCATTTACCGATTTTTTCTTCCTTCAAATTATGTAAATCTTGATAAACTTATATAAACTAAATCAATTTATTTTCTGAAATTAATAAATATTTTGTCAGATTAGTAATTAATATGCAAATTTATTGAAATAATATCTAGGTTAAATTAATAAATCACTTTTGGATGTAGCAAATTTTTATTCGCAAATTTTGTAAACTTTTATAAATTTCTTTCAACTAAATTAACATGGTTTTTCAAATCAATAAAAATGCTTTACTGTATAGGTGGAAGATGATTTGGGTTTAGTATTGTTGGATGAGCCAGCAATGGAACAAAGTGATCCGATCATTTTAAATTTGAAAATGCGGAACGAATTAAAAGATTGTACAAATACATCAATAAAAGATGTACCGGTGAAAAAATTGGAACGAGCTGATGAAAATATTGACGAAATTGAACATTGGATAAGCAGTATTAAGGTTTTCTGTTACTTATTATTTTTAATTTAATTATATATCGTTTCAATTCGATCCTTTTAAAAATGCTTATTTTCATTCATAATTTAAATGGATCAAAAAGAAAAAAGGAATTCAACAAATGATAGCAGTTCGAGATTATTAACCTATGATTAAGGAAGTTATGATTCCTTTCGAATTTTGTTGTTTAGGAAATACATCGAACTAAACCACCCAATATTGTGGTATATGCAAAACCGATGCCAAATATTGAGCATTTAATGCAAGAATGGCCAATTGAAGTGGAAAATTTGTTAAAAAATGAACAGGTTTATTATTTCGAATAATAATTTTAATTTTTATTAGTTTTAAAGAAGATTTTTAATTTCCCATAAATAAAATTAATTAAAATTAGGCCATATTTTTGAGTTACAAAAAAGTTGTTGATACTATGTTAATTATTATTGATAATTAGGCCATAATCTGATAAAAATTAACAAACATTAAGAATGCAACAGTTGATTTATTGATAGCTAAACGAATGTTTTAGCTGTAAATGATTTCAAAAATCAACCTAAATCTATAGCTAGTTTAGAAGCTCAACCTGATTACATTGTCTAAAAGAGATTTTCTATTCATTGCTTCCCATATAATTCTAATAATACACTATACTAGTGTTATTGTCCCAGTATCTCTCGCACCACTGATTTCATATACTTTTTAGGCTACCCAAAAGATGTATTATTGTTGTTGTAGTAGTTGTTGTTGTTGTTATAGTTGTTGCTGATGTTGTTGTTGTTGTTTTTACTATTAGTGTTTTTGTTGTTGTTGTCCTTGTTGTTATTGCTTTTGTTGTTGTTGTTGTTGTTGCTGTTACTGTTTCAGCAGTGTTAATGACAGATTTTCTGTTATTCTTAAAAATATACCATGCCATTGCTTCTATTATCCTAAGAAATAAATTATATTATTGGTTTTTTGCAATATATCATTGACAGAATTTTCTTTGCATATCAGTTGCATAATTTAACTTAATTATTTAAATTTGTCAAAAATTTCCGAAAATTTCATATTAGTTTTAGTCTTCATATATATATATTTATATACATGTATATTAACAATATTATTACATTTTTTTTATTGTGACTATCAATTCAATTAAATTTAACAGTATTAATTCCTATTTTGCAGTTACCAAGTGCAACATTGGATGTATCACTGGAAGAATATGTTGATATTTGTTTGGCATTATTAGATATACCTGTACAAAAATCCCGAATTCAATCACTTCATGTACTTTTCACATTGTTTGCCGAATTCCGTAATTCACAACATTTCCGAAATTTGGCTAAAAATAATTTCATGAATAATAATAATGATGCATTGAATGGACGAAATAATTTTAATGAACCGGAACGGCTTGAATTATAAGCACAAAAAAATTTTGTTATGGTTTTTTTTTTCCTTTTTTTTCGTCTTTGCTTTAGTTTTTTTTTTTTTTTTGCAAAAATGTTATTTTCATTTTGTATTTAATAAAATTTCATTTTGTATTTGTTAAAACGAGCATTTTGTTGATTTCGCTATTCTGTAAATTTGCAAAATAAACTAAATAACAAATTGATGTCATTTGATAAATGGTTGAAAAAATTATGAGGACATTTTATCATAATACTTTCGGTCAATAATTTGGCACAATACAGTTATAAGTGTTTCAATTTCAAATTTTTTGTTAGTCTCATTTTTTTTCTAACAAATGAACAAATCTATTTTTATTCGTCCTAATTTAGCCATTTTTGATTTTATGTTTCATTTTCATCAGATTTCCATTTATACTCACAATAATAAAAAAAAAATTAACTGCTAAATATAAATTTCGTATTTGTGTGGGATTAAAATTTTCTTGTTGAAGAAAAATGGGGAAGGGAAGATTTTAGATTGCTCGTATTTGTAAAATGTATTTTGAAAGTTAAAATCAATCATTCATACATGAAACATGCAATTAATAATGCAATGCAAACATATATCATACAGTTATGATTTACAACAATTTATTTTTTATTATTCATATTGGAAATGAACGATTCAATTCTCAATTCAATCAATTTCATTTGCTCATATTTGATTTATTTTTTCTTAATCAGTTAACGATACTTTATATAATAATATCTTTTTAAATCACTTAAATATTACTTACTGCTAATAAGTTTCATCCATTGTTATTCTGTTTTTCCGCTCATTTTCTGTCATTTTGCCATGAATCAGAAAAAAATAAACGAATAAATTTTAAAATTAATTAAATATAAATATGAAGCAGTAAATACTAATAAAATAGTAAATTATTTGATTGGTTTTTAATGGCTTTCATTCGCATATTTCATATCATAACTTTCCCCTTTTTTTGGCTTTAATGAAATCTTTTTTGATTTTTTAATTCATTTCACTCTTTCGTTCCATTTCTGAGAATATAAATAAATGGAAAAAAGACGAGTGGAAAGGAAAAAGGGAAATGAATTACTGCAAAGTTGTCATTAAATGAAAAAAAAAATATTTTTTTTTGTTATAGATTTTGCAGTCATGCAAATGGAATATCAGACTAAGAATAAAAAATGCAGAAAATTGGTTTTTCCCGTAAAATTCTTCATGTAATAGAAAGAAACGAAATTGCATTTCATACAGCTTTTTCAAATCGCTAAACTACCATTCTTTCAATTTTAAGTATTTATTATTATTATTATCATTATTATTATTACTATTATTATTATTATTATTATTATTACTATTATTACTATTATTATTATTATTATTATTATTATTATTATTATTATTATTATTATTATTATTATTATTATTATTATTATTATTATTATTATTAT
>JABVXV010000713.1:0-12764 GCA_013365325.1 Dipetalonema caudispina | reverse complement strand
TATTATTATTATTATTATTATTATTATTATTATTATTATTATTATTATTATTATTATTATTATTATTATTATTATTATTATTATTATTATTATTATTATTATTATTATTATTGTTATTGTTTTTGTTACTACTATTATCAATTCCAATTTTTACTACAGATTTGGATGTAAATTCGTATTTGATGTATAATGTTTGCATTTGATAAGAATTTAATGCTGCTATTGGAAAGGCAGAAATAATACTTGAAAAAAATAATTTATTGCTAATTTTATTTAGTTACAATTATTTCAGAAAGTTAAACTTCGTTCCTCATCTTCCTGTTCATCCATTTTTGCCATTACAAATGTTACATTATTTGATTTAGGAATCATTATTCCTTGTGCTAATTTTTCTAATTTGTTAATTGTAATGGTTAGAAATGTTAGAAATTAAAAAAACTCACTTCACATTAAAAAAAAACTAATACCAAAACTTTTCATCTAATAGAGACAATTGCTATTTTAAAAGGGAAAATGAAAATTTTAATTCGAATTTTGAAAACTGTTGAAATTTAGTGGGACAAGACCAAAATTTAGTCTAAACGGATGCATTAATGCCAAAATCTTTGCTAAAACCATACGCTTACACAAAGAATCACCAGGAATTTTTTTCGACTTTCGCGGTATTCATTCATCGCGAAAGTTTATGAAATTTTCCGGCAAGTTTATTCTCTGACACTTCAATTTTCAATTAAAATTTACCGAAACAAGGGTATTTAGAATAATGACATTCTTAATATCAGAATATTTCATCTATTATTGCAAAAGAAAAAAATACACAGAAATGCAACAATGAAAAGTGTAGTAAATGTTCGACATGAGTTTTCGAGAATCAGGAATTTTGAATGGATATCAGGTTGGAATACTAAAAAAGTTGATCTTAAATTACCAACTTATATGCTAACTATTAATTACATCTACTTTTTGCATAGCTTCTAATCTTTAATTTTAAAGTTTTAATAATGATTTCAAGAGTACTTTTTTGTTGAAACTAATTAATTGTGATAAAATTCTTGAAACATAATATACTGTGCTAATTTTACCTGTCAAAAAAATTACACATCATCTTATATGTCCAAGAAACTAAATGAATATTTATGAGTGAAAAAATAATAATTTCACGGCTAAATTTTACTGGAGAAAAGTAGTGACCACAGGTGTAATTGTAGGATAGGATAATTAGGCCAAAAGATGGAATACATGAATGTAGAGAAATATACTAGACGCGAATAACATCGAGTTTTATTGAAGGAAAATTAATTAATTAATTAATTAATTAATTAATTGACAAAGGCTAAAATTGTATCTCATATATTATCCTTTATGTCTATTTATTAAATTGATTAGAATAATTTATTCTTAAATTATTCAGCAGATCACATGGATGTTAATTTCAAATTACGAAATGATTCTTCAGATAATTTAAATATTATTGTAGTTTTGTGAACCTAAGACTAAAAACACTAAAATCATAATGTATTCAAAAGCAATTCATTTATTTTGGTAAACTATTCCGGAAATACTATTCGTTCTTTCGATTTCACTAATACTTAAACGAGAGATGAAGCACCAAAATAAAATATATTATTGAATTTCTTATGGGGAAATGAAAATTATACGACGAATTGTAACGAATTGATTTTATTAATTCAATTAAAAAATATTTAAAGAAAAGGATATAATTGGAGAAACGAAAAAAGAAAAGATTAACCTAGAATTTTCTAGATTCATTAATTTGTTATGAAAAATAACTTGGAAGATAATTTCATAAAATTATTCAATATTAAGTAAGATATTTAACAGATGTTACAATGAATTTAAAATAAGACGTACATTAATATTTCTGTATAACAAATTATACGAAAATAAAATGAACGAAATAATGAAAATTATCAATTAGTGATTGAAACAATCTGAAATTAATTTCTATCACAATCGAAATAATAAAATTTTATATATTTTAATTATTCAATTGCCTTTTCTAATAAACATTAAAATAAGTTAGTGTAATTTTTT
Source organism: Dipetalonema caudispina (assembly GCA_013365325.1). Lineage (NCBI taxonomy): Eukaryota > Metazoa > Nematoda > Chromadorea > Rhabditida > Onchocercidae > Dipetalonema > Dipetalonema caudispina. The sequence goes on along the minus strand of JABVXV010000713.1, from coordinate 10,709 downwards.
AATAAGGGCTTTCTTTTTTTGATATCATTCAAAATATTTGTGATAGTTTTTTTTTTTCTTTTAAAAATAACTTATCGATAAAAATTTAAAAATTTTAGCATACACACACACACATTCACATAATCATGCATATAAATAAGCATAGAGTGCTAAATTACAAATTATGATAAATGAGAAATTATGTAAGCTTCATTATATTGTTACTGATAGCAGTTAAGGAAGATGGAAGACAATATCAATGTCAACCACAGGAGCGTAAAGTGCACTGATAAAATCTTTGAGAAGCACACACCGAAACTCTCTATCATCAATTTTTTTCATCATCCGTCTACCATTGTTGAAATTTTCACTTTAAGCTGTACAAACTAATCAGCTGTCATTCAATTCACCAATCGATTGATTTTCAATCTTTCACCTTAAAATGACCTGCTTACCAAGTAGTTCTAACTTCATTTAATCAATTAATCGATTAGTAGTGTTAGCAACCATTTAAAATAAAAAAAAATAAGAATTCATCACAAATTTGAATCAATTAAATGGATTCTATTTTGTTAAGTTAATCATCGAATTTAAATTTTATACCTCAAAATTAGCGGAAAAAATCTTATTGAATTATGCGGAAAATACTATCAGTTAAGCAATGAGCAGATCAAATATTTTAAATTTTAAAGGAATTCAAAAGATTTTTCCACTTAAACGTTTCTACAATGTGGTATTTTTTTGTTGATGGTTTTTTTCGTTTAAAATTAGAATTGAAATTAGTGTTTAATTGGTACTGGCAATCATTTACTTTTTTTTCTTGCTTGTAAAATGGCAAAAAAATATTATTATATTATAAATTTTTCGCCAGGTGCATTTCATTTTAATTGATAAGACGTTAATGTATCACTGTGCAAACAGATAAAGCAAATTGTAAATTTGATTATTTGAATAATTAAGATCAATTCAACAAATTATATCCTATGCATATGTATTACTTTCATCTAAGCTCTTTTTCTGCAATTTTTTTTTTTTTTTTTTGAATTAAAATTGGGGGAATATTGGATAAATGCAAATATTGAACTACCAATTTTTATTTAGCCAAGCTACGGAAATTTGCTTAATATGTTTGTTCCAATCATTCAAGCCAAAGTACTACTATATCATTTTCAGGTTATCATTTTCAGGTAGGTTAAATTTTCCTCCACAATATATTCACTTAAATGATGGAATTCATGCATTGATTAGCATTAAAATGATTGGAAAATGGTGTACAATTTGCTTTAACAAATTTTAATCTTCTGATGTGAACAAAATTTTATTAAAGTTCAAATTTCTTAAAACTTTCAAATTTCTTTTTTTTTTTATCGAACAGAACTTAGAACTAACTAATCAGGAATTGTTATCCCATATAACAAATATAAAATTACATATTATTATAAAGTTTTCGACAATCATTCATTCATCCAATTCATCACTTCATTGATCACAAGTAAATCTGAACTACTTTTAGAGAATTTCCTCTGTCTTTTTTCTATTAAATACTGATTGTAAGATTCAAAATTGAAATCTTTCATTCTAAAAGAAAGTTCAATAATATTTGATGGGAAAGAAAAAATTTGAATTAAAAAGAAAGCAATGAATGAAACAACATAATAACCCAAAAATTTAGCGAAAAATCCTGTAAAATATGAAATTGAACTAACCGAAAAAAAGAAAAACCTTCTCGTCAAATGCATTTCCAATACTTAACCTAATTTTAATTCGACATCAAAACGAAAAATGAACACTCTTTAATGATCAACTATATAGCATCGACCCTGGCAGGACTTGAACCTGCAATCTTCGGATCCGAAGTCCGACGCCTTATCCATTAGGCCACAGGGCCAGTGCTTTGATCACTTTTCGATTCCTTCGATTGATACATTTCAATACAATTTTTTATTTTTTCATTTTTTTAAACAAATAAACTTTTTTTTCAAAAAATAAATTTACTAGAAATTTCACGAAAATGTATATTTCAAGAAAAAACTATGATAAAATATAGTTTAAACGGAAATTTCAACAGAGAATTTGATTAAAACTATAAAGAAAATTTAACATTTTATATTTTTTATCCAAATATATTTTTCAAAGCACTAAAAATAATTTTCTTGAAAATTCCATTGCTGTTTGAAGTTATTCCAAATAATCTAAATTAGATTGCTTATATGTATCACATTGATTTGTGATATTAATAAATGTTTAATTTAATGATAGCAGCAATTAATGCAAAACATACAACATACATATTCGAAATAAGTGATTAATAAATGTTCATTTAGTATTAGTAACAATTAATTCAGATACATATATACATATTCAAAATGAATAATTCAAAAGTGTTTCATTAATGACAACAGCAATTACTACAAAAATATTGTATACATATTCGAAATGAATGATTACATTTTGTGCATAAATGTTTTCATTTCATTTGAACGTTTATCAGTAAATTTGTTAAAAATAATAAATCGTTTAGAAAGTATTACATTTTCAATATCAAAGTGTTTATAAATAATAAAATTTGCTAATATTAATTTAGATAAATTTTAAATTTCAACAAAATTAATTGCAACAGTAATAGTGCCAAAGTTGAATAAATGTTTATTGTGCAGTAATTTGTTTATGAATCAAAAAATATTTCATCAGAAGTATTAATTATTTCAAACTTATTTTCAACAAAAATTACAACACAATAATTACAATATATGTCTTTAATTACAATTATGATAATAAGTATAAATGAAAGGAATAAAATCAATTACAATAGATATTAACGAAGAAAATTTTGCACGGAAACATTTATATCATGCAGTAAAATTGTACGATTTCATTTGGGTAAAGATGGGAAGAGTGAAGAAGAAAGGTAAGAATTGTTTCTTTTTGAATGCATACAAGTCGATCAAAGTAAGAAATAAGAAAAAAAAAAAAGTTTGCAAATATGTTGCAATTATTACAGAAAGATGTGTATGTTTGATTCTCGAATATTTCCCCGTTTCTTTTTCCCCTCTTCCCATTTTTCTCCCTTTTTAATGAAACTTCTACTAAAAATAAAATTTTAAATTAAAAATTTTTGCCCTAATTTTGCAAAATTTATCATGGATTTTCTGTTCCGTTTTCAAGCGAACTTGAAAGATTGAAAATTTGACATTTGAATAGCATCAATAGTATAAAGTTCGTAGCATACAGTAAAATTAAAGCAATCCAATCCGATTTATACAAGATGTATCTGTTTCTCAAATTATTGTCCTGTTTGGACAATTTTAGTATGAAATCAAAAATGATTCGCCTTCTGTAAAAACATTTTTTTAAACAATAATATAAAATAAATAAAAGAATTAAATCGAATTATATTCGATTATTACTAACTGATTCTTTGGAAAAAAATAACAATTCAAAGCCTTTCTTTTCAAAAAAAAAAAACGAAGAAAAATGTTAGATGGAAAGAAAGAAAAATTGGTAGAAAATGCAGAAGGCATTCAATGTGACAAGGATATGAATAAAAAGTAAAAATAATGTTTGAAAAACTTTTCTTATAAGTAGTAGTGTAACAAAGTTGATGGTTTACTAATAAAAAAGTTAAATTTAATTATTTCAAACAACAGAAATACTTTAAAATAATACATTTCTGTTAATGGTATAAAAGGAATTGGTTAGCAGATTAATTGGAATTGTTTATTGGACCGATATTACACTTAAAATTTTATTTTAAACCTTCTTTATTTTAAATTGTATCAAAAAATACATATATTTTTCTTGTTTTTGTTATATATATATACATTATTCAATTACATATTAATTAATTGCTTTGGAAAAATGCGTTAAACCTTGCAAAAATAAGCATGCATTCTATTCTCGACAAGAGCATGCATTATGCGCGCGAGTAAATCATGCATTTTTACTAAGCCAAATCACATCCATAAGTAATTAATGAGAAAATTCAAGTGAGCTAAGGAACAAATGAATGATAAATTTCAATTCGATTGGAAAAATGAATAAATGTTACACAGAAGCTGATAGGTAACTAAATAGGTAAATCAATAGTTTGTGCGAATAGATTGGATCAAATTTTAAGATAAGCAAGCAACTATTTCAGTAATTAATGAATTAATTGTTTCAGAAAACATGTAATTAAATTTAGGTATTTCTTCTTATAAACATAAAAATGGTATGAAAAAAAAAAAAAATAAATTTACCAGTCTAATATTTCATTCTTTACTTCTTTACTTTCATTCCGTTATCTCATATGCTTTATTAGTTTTGTCTTAAACTGAATTTTATTCCAATTTAAAGTAATTTTTTTCTTTTATTCCAGTCTTTTTTGACCTACTTTTTCTAGATAAAATACGAAAAAACAATGATTTTCCCTTATGAGAATAAATCCATTTTTGATAATTATATCGATTAAAACCAAATTGTTAGAGTGGAAATGTTTACTTTGCGTATATTATTCATTGTGCTTGCAATATGCAAATTGTAACAACAAGCTAGAATCATATACTTTATTATAAGTATCATTTTATTCTTGCAGTATGTAAATTTATGGGACTAGCTAGTACTAATTAGCTTAGCATATGAGATAATAATTTTTCAATAGTTAACAGTGAGAAATTTTTTCTTAAGGTTAATTCTAAATCATTCTACAGTTATCATATTATGATATTATAAAAGAAGATTAACATTGCAATCATCTGATGATACGTCGCGATCAGAGTATTTCATACAACAATGTTGTAGCGATTAAACTTTTACCATATCACAGTATCACAGTATCATAATTATTCCATGAATAACGAATGCTGAATTTCAACATAGGTGTGCGAGAACTTGTTGTAAATCTATAACTCTTTCGAACTTCGCTATCTTCATTCAAAATTCCAACCATGTTCGAGTTTTAGCTGAAAAAATTTTATCGATTTTGTTCTGTACTGATATAACTGGATATGACATATGGAAATGGTTATGATGTATGTATGGAACTAGATATGATGTATATAAATGGATATGGTATATGTACTGGCATATATTTAGCAGGATACATATATATAGGCTACGGTCATCTTACAGTAACACAGTTCTTCCTATGACTGCTACTGAGGTATTATAATATATATATATATATATATATATATTACCTCAGTACTATTTAGAAAACAACGATCTCCTTACATTACTGTAAGAAGACCGTAGTTTAATCTAGAATTGAATCAATGGCAAATTTTTTAAAGTTTTATATACTGTACCATCAAGAAATCATCGTATCTAAACTATTTCAATTCTTCTACATATTTAAAATTTAAAGTAAACAAAAGATAGCAAAAGAAAGTTACATTTCCTTATCTTTGAACTAATGAACCATTTGATACAATTAAGCAACGAATCTTTTATTAGTTGCTGAAAGTTGCTAAACTTTAAAATCATATTCTTTTGAAATCTTTTAGATTCTAACCGAAATTTTCAAAATACTGCTGCCTAATAGAATAATGTCTTTTAAATGATTGTAAAAAGTGCTCAAGAAAAATTGTTAGTTATGAGATTTAATTAATTTTAGCATTCCTGTCAAATTTCAATCAGAAAAGTTCAATCAATCAGAAAACCTACTGAAATGTATTGTTTTGTGTTTTCATTTCATTGAATGTCATATGTTTGTTTATTTATTGAGTTTCCTTACATATTCGCTTACTCTTCAGGTGGATAACCATTAGGTATTTGAAAAAAATGAAGTATGCAAATGAAAATGGCAAAAAAACAAGGAATAAAAAAGAACAGTAATCGCTTGATTAGCTTTCGAAAAAGTGAAACTCTCACGTTTCATTCATGATAAATGCTGATACCAAGGATTTTCAAAATGAAAATTAGAAATAAATTAACGTGATGCAATTGTACATTTAATACAACTGTGTACTGTACGTAATAAAACACGTAATATAACTATGCACTGTACGTACGCTCATAAAATGTATCGCACTAATCGTATCAGATGATTTTGGCGATCTTTGATAAATATTTATTTACTCATACTGATTTGTTAAATGGTTGGAATATGAATTTCTTTTCATAAGTAGCTTAAAAAGTTTGTTTTAGCCGAAAAAGATGAATTATTCAAATTTTTGTAAAACTCATTGCAAACTATGTTGTGGATGATAATGATAGTGATGATAGTAGTGATGCTAATTATTCTGCTACTGCTGCTATTGCTAATAAATAGTAATGATGAATATTGACAATGATAGTAAAAGTGATGATGGCGATGATAATAATAATGATGATGATAATGATGATGATGATTAATGGTGATGATGAATGGTGGTGATGAATGGTGATAATGATAAATGGTGGTGGTGATGATGATGATGATAAGTGATGATGATAATAAATAGTGATGATGATGAATGGTAATAATGATAAATGGTGGTGGTGATGATGATGATGATAAGTGATGATGATAATAAATAGTGATGATGATGAATGGTGATGATGATAAATGATGGTAATGATGATGATGATGATAATGATGATAATGATGATGATGATGATGATGATGAGTGATGATGAGAATAAATGGTGATGATGATGATTGGTGATAATGAATGGTGATAATGATAAATGGTAGTGGTGATGATGATGATGATAAGTGATGATTATAATAAATAGTGATGATGATGAATGGTGATGATGATAAATGGTGGTGGTGATAATGATGATGATAAGTGATGATTATAATAAATAGTGATGATGATGAATGGTAATAATGATAAATGGTGGTGGTAATGATGATGATGATAAGTGATGATTATAATAAATAGTGATGATGATGAATGGTGATGATGATAAATGGTGGTGGTGATAATGATGATAATGATGATGATGATGATGATGATGATGATGATGATGATGAATGATGATGAAAATAAATGGTGATGATGATGATTGGTGATAATGAATGGTGATAATGATAAATGGTGGTGGTGGTGATGGTAATAAATAGTGCTGATGATGAATGGTAATGATGATAAATGGTGATGATGAATGGTGATAATAATAAATAATGATGATGATGATGATAATGATGATGATAATGATAATGGTAATGATGATGATGATGATGATGATGATGATAATGATGATGATAATGATGATGATGATGATGATGATGATGATGATGATGACGAGTGGTGATGATGATGAATGGTATAATGGGTGAAATTGGCAATGACTAAGTGTGCATACATATAAAAGCATAGGAAATGATGGTATTGCTTATCTGTTGACATAAGCGCAAACGGCAATGTCTTTCCTGTTTCGAGAGTCGCATCCCAAACTGAGCTTTTTTTTGCATGTTCTTCACTTCACTTAAGCAATATAGAACAAACCAATACTTTTTCCTATTATACTTTTCATTTTCATTTCTCCCTCTTTTTTTTTTTTTTTTTTTTCATAAATTTTTGATTTAATTACCAATTTTTTCCTCTATATATATTCTGATGAAAATTTAAATTGCATGCAGTTGTATCAAAAATAAAACCTATCTAATTTGAAAGAATATTCATTATTTATTTTCCGTGATTTTCATGAAAGAATTATATAGGGGTAAGAAAAGGTAGAGAAAGGCGGGGAACGGGAAAGGAAGAACCGATGAAATGAAGCCTGATACTAGAAGGAGTATGTATCATTAAAAGTCTAATAGAATTACAATATGGTGTATTAGTATTTGTTTGGATAAATTAATTCATTACTTCTAATTAGTTAATGACTTGGATGACAATACAAACAGACTATTTCAGATTTTTTATGATCATATTCCAATAGCTTATTGGATATTCTTTTTAGAAATAAAAGTATTATTACTATTATATATTTTAAATTAAAATTAAACAGAGATTTTTCAAAATTAAATTATCAATTAAAGAATCAAGCTTTTAATTAATGTGAATTTAATTACAGGATATTATGTTACATTATGGGTTTTTATGTTTAATCACATTATATTCACTGCTAAATGCACAAACTGAAATTCCGGCTCAGGTTGTTACATTATTGGATAAGAAGTCATATGTTGAATACAAATTTATTGAATGGAATTATAAAGGTTTGTATTACTATTATATTTCCATAAGACAAAATATTGATTCAATTTTCATGTCATTGATTAATTTCAATTAAATTTTGCAAATGAACTCGATAGAAAAAGGAAAATTTTAGATTAATATAATGGATGCAATAATTTCAATTTGGATAGAATTCAATTAAATTAAACTGAATTGTTTTTAATTAATAGAAAATCACAAGAGAAAAAAAAGTTAAAATATAGTTTAGGAATTTAAGTGTTTAAAGAAGACTTTTTTTTCCTCGCATTTTTTTTTTTTTTTTTTAAATTAAATAAAACCATTGATAGGTTTATTTCTAGATATTAAAATTCATTGTAAAAATTTGACGCATTTATTTTACAATAATCTTATATTAATGGATTATTTGGAGATGATGGACCACAATTGATCTTACCAATACGTTTTCGTACTCGATCAATCGATGGACGCCTGATAACGTTATCAGCACAAGGAATTAAGGAGACCATATTCATTGTATGAAGCAACAAGCTATTTTCCATTTCTTATTACACCATTCATATTATACTCTATTATATTATATCATATCAATACTTATCTGTAACTTCCTAACTTTCAATTCACTGTTTTAAAATTTGCAACGACAAGATATCTTTATCAGATAGTAATAATCAACCCATTGCAGTAATCACAATTATCTATCTTATTGTAAAAGAATGAAAACAAAATGGATTTTTTATTTTTATAATAGAATTTAAAAAACTCTTTAAATTAAGCATGGATAAATTTCCCAATTCGATTTCTTTCACTATCGTATCATTGCATTTCAGTGAGGAATTTAAAACATTTCATATAAAAAGTAATAAAAATATCTTAATACTTAATATTTCAATATATGTTCCTTATTTTCATATTGCTAATATCTAAGTATTTTGGACCGCGCAAATCTCAGCCAAAGATTGACAGGGAATAAATTCAATTAATATTTTTAAAAGTTCATGCTAGGATGCTTTTTGTATCAATTAATTCCGAGAATAGCTCTAAGTGATACAGTGGTAAAAATAGCAAAAGAAATCTGCAAGAATCAGGTTCAATCTGATTATCATTATGAATCTCTTAATTCTGTTGAAACATTTTTCTCAAAAGAAATTGGAAAATAAGTTAAGTAAAATATGATTTCATCTAGAAATTTTATTTTCGAAGGAATAAATTAATTTATAATTCATTTGCTTTAAATTTCAAATAGTGGAATCACTTTGTTTCAGATATGAAATAATAGATGTTTTGGATAAAAAATTGATGAAAAGAAAAGGTGAAAATAATTCATAAGAAAATATTTTAGGGAATAATTGTATGATTTGGTACTCGCAAAAAAATTTTAAATAACAATAAATTAGGTACTTAAAACGAATTATTGAAGATGAAATATCTAATTAAAGCTTATTTTATGATGTTAAAGACGAAATATGCTTAGTAATCTCCTTCCTTTGCAACAAAACTCTATTTTAACGGAAGGATTTCATTTCCAATGTAAATTTTCAAATTTTAGCAAAGTTATCATGATCGTCCGTTTGTCGTTATAATGAATGGATGAATATAAATCTCCTAGGTAAAAAGCTTTTCCATTGATTGATTTTTTTTTTCAGCTATCTGCATATGTCGAAAATGCAGCGGTTGTTGTAAATTTGGCCGATGATCAAGGGAAACTTATTAGGAAAACCAAGAAACAATTACCCGGTTAAATTACTTTTCTGCATTATTATCGTAATAATTCAAATTTGAAAGTCCACAGCCATATATAATTCCGAAATTCTCATAGTTAAATCTTTTACAAGATCAATGGAAATAAAAAACTAAAAATTAAAAATGTAGCAGGAAAAAAATGAATGGAAATTCTCCATTTAAAAAATGAACCCTTTCAAAAAAAAAGGAAAAAAGCAACTAATTTTTTTTTGAATAATTTTTCTATGCTCTTCTATAAAGTTTTATCATTCTTTCATATTTAGCTTTGAAATTACATCATATATTTTCAACTAATATTAAAAAAAAAAAAAGGAAATTTTAGGTGCAAATAATGGCATAGAATATTCGCTGTCAATTCAGTTAAATTTGGAAAAGAAAATGCTAAAAATGGTTTATGGTGAGGGAACGGCGGATTCATATGATTTTACTGATGATATCAAAGTTGAAAATCGTATGCAACTTACTATTACAACTGGAAGTAGCGGTAGTATTTTGTTTTTCTTTCTCTCTCTTCAATCATATTTGAATAAAGTTCAAACATAGCAAATTGGTAATACTTTCCGAATTAATTGAAAGCAAATTCCAACATGCAATATATTTTAACCTATTTTAGTATCATCTCTCAATACCATTATTGCCGCTATCACTTTCATTTATCATGATTATTATTATTATTATTATTATTATTATTGTTATTATTATTATTATTATTATTATTATTATTATTATTATCATTATTATTATTATTACTATTATTATTACTATTATTATTACTATTATTATTATTATTATTATTATTATTATTATTATTATTATTATTATTATTATTATTATTATTATTATTATTATTATTATTATTATTATTATTATTATTATTAT
>JABVXV010000712.1:0-12768 GCA_013365325.1 Dipetalonema caudispina | reverse complement strand
ATTATTATTATTATTATTATTATTATTATTATTATTATTATTATTATTATTATTATTATTATTATTATTATTATTATTATTATTATTATTATTATTATTATTATTATTATTATTATTATCGTTACTGTTATTATTATTGTTATTATTATTATTATTATTTTTTCCTATCATTATTAGCATTGTTATTATTATTAGACATTTAGCATTTATCATTCATGTTTTACCTTCAATTATAAATGTAAATAAATAACTTCTGTGAGCAAATTAGCATATCGAATAATAAATTTAATTCTTTAATTTTCACATAAATTGGCAATTTTCATATTGGTTGTGAAATGTATTGGTTGAAACAAGTAATGGAGGATTATAATTTAAATTTACACTCAACTTAAAATGAAAGGCTTGAAAATTTATTGAAAAGAAAAAAGGATTTCTAATAGATACTGTGGGAGAACTTTTTAAAAATGCAATTGCAATCAAAAAAAAAATTGGAAAAAGTTGGAAAACTTTTTGAAAATGTAATTGGAAAAAGTTTTAAATAAAACGTATGATTAAAGGAAATTGGAATACTATTTTGCAAATTCTATCGCTTCAATGGAGAAAATTATTCTCATAAAGATAGAATTGCAAAATTTTCTGAAGTTAGATGGATCAGAAATCGATTATAAGTTATATGGTTAAATCAATTTTTAAATTTCAAAACATAGCAAGAATTATTGCAGTCTAATAATTCATTTGAATAGTAAAATATAATTTGATTTTAAGCTAAATTTCTGACTTGAAGAATTAAAACTAAAATATTGTAATTGGAATACTTAAAATTTCCTTCATTATACGGCAACGGTAAGTAAATTTTCAATTCTTTTCTTTCTTTTTTTTTTTTTTTTTTGCTTTTAGTTTTGTCATCTTCTGCTTTTTATTTTCCTGCATTATCATTTCATTGTTTCTTCTCCGGAAATTCATAATTAACTGCTATTCCGGCTCATTTCAAATCTTTTGCTTCATTGGATGAATTCAATACTGTCTTTATTGCATTACATAGAAATTTTTGCACATATGGTTTCAACATGTAATCTTTCATAAATAAAATAAGCGGAAACATGAAATCCTGAAGAAAGTGCTATGTCTCATTTTTCAAAGATTTGCTTGCTCGTTAACGATAGCAAATAAAACTGCTTCAATATTTTAATTGAAATTGAATTATCAGCTTTCATGGCTGTGTACCATGTAAGTCATATTGTTTGAACGAAAGGTTAAATAATGGAAAAGGTATAAATGCAGACAAATAATTTGATACGAATTTGAAAGAAATTAAAGTTACTATTTAAAAAAAAAAAAAAAAAATCATTAAGAAAGAATGCTATAAGCATGATCTTTACAAAAAACATACATTCATCCGGTATATCAACTGTAACCGATAATTCATTCCGATATCTCAAGAAGCAGCTGAACAGAATGTAAATAACACAAGGAAATTATAAGATTTTAATTTAAATTTTTAAGTCATTTAAACAATGGCAAAACAGTAGGATAGATTTGTAGAAGAAAAATTTGATGAAATTTCGACACTTGAATGAAAATATTTCTGTTGTACAACATTTCCTATTTTTTCTAAACACAATTACTTTCTCTACAATCATTCCTTTTTTTTCTCTCTCTCTTTTAAATCGCTTTCTTTGGCAAAATAAAAAGAGAAATGAAATTTAGAATTTGGTGAAATTCATCGTTAAAATTTAAGCTAAAAAAATGAAACATTTTTTCAGATAATTAAAGTAAAATCCTAAACCTCTCTATTACTAAATATTTGTATGAACATTTTACTCATGTTTTCTTTTTTTTTTTTTAAAAAAAAAAACTAAATAAATATATCTAAATAGTACTTGTATTTTTATATGCTATTCGCATGAAAATTTGAAAAAATTTTCGTAAATTTTTGGTTTTTGACCCAAATTCAACAAACTATGACGAAAATTACATTTGATTGAAATTGAAATTTTCATCTTTTCATCATTAATTTTCCTCGCTTCTATCTTTTCAAAAAAAAAAAAAAAATGATAGGAAAATCAAAATTTGACAATGAAATTAAATCATAGTTAATACATCCGCAGAGACATATATATGCATTATGACGAGAAACATGTTTTAACGGATGTGAAACTTTTTTTTTTTTCTTTTTTAAAAGAGAAAGATGAATGATGAAAAATTTTTTGAATAATTTCTTTATATTTTACCTTTTTCCATTTTCATTTCCTGAATCATTTCAATGCAAACAACAAAAATTGCAAATATCAATGTGCGGAAATGTAAACATAAACAAAATCATTTCATTCATTCATTCCATTATGTAAATGATTAAATAGTAAACGCAAACAAAATTTAACGAAAAAAAAAGGATGAAAAAATTTTTAAATCACAAATAAGGATTTAATAATTTAGCAATCAATTCGTTTGATTTTTTTTAATTTTGAAATTAAGTTAAATGAATTTTTTAAATGAAATAAAATAAAAAAAAAATTAAGTAAAAATAACTTTTTTGAGTTTAATTTTCCATTTTATTTTTATGATTTCAAAAAAAGGAAGAAAAACTGTTTGAGTTAAATAAAAAAAAATTTAATTTGTGAGTAACAATTAAATAGGATGTGTTGCCATTTAAGAACTTAAACCATTGAGAATTTTATTTGCAGTCAATAAAATAAGAAAACTATGAAAATGAAAGAAAATACATATCGTCTAGCAAAAAATAAATCAATAAATGAATAATTTTTCCTAAAGCTAATAGTTTTTTATTTACCTATAAAGAAAAAAAAAAAGGTCAAATTAATTCCTTTCACTTGAATAGCGTACATTAACAAACTTCATAAAGTCATAAGTGAAAATAGAAATTATTTTCAAAATTTTGAATAAGAAATAATTTACAACAATATATACTATAGTACTGGAAATTATTTCCGAAATTTTGAATAAGAAATAATTTACAACAATATATAATATAGTATTGGCAAAATGGATAATAAAAAAAAAAAAAAAAAAGTAGTGGAAAAGATGGGAAAAGGATGAGATGATAATTTATTTCTGAAATTTCGAATAATTTTTAAAATTTACCACTTAATGTTAACACTTGTAAAGTTTGAAAAAAAAAAGACAGAACTGCTCATAACTGTTCAAATATTTGAAGAATTTCAAAATTATAATGCAAAATAATTTTTACAAAAAAAAAAAAAAAAAAAAAAAAAAAAAAAAAAAAAAATAAAAAAAAAAAAAAAAAAAAAAAAAAAAAAAAAAAGAAGAAAAAAAAGTAGACATCACTTTAAGTCTTTAGAACTATCCTACTATATTTCTTAATAATATGTCTGCTTTTTTTTTCGTTTTTTTTTTCTTTTAAAATCTTTCAACTTCCAAATAAATTTAATTTTAATAAATACAAAAAGATTAGAATTGAATATAAATAAATTATCCGTGTCATTTTATCATCTGAAACTTTTGACAAGACAACAATTTCTTTATTTTATCAATTTTGTGGGGGCAGAAAAAGTTTATTTTAGAGAAGATTCTTTAGTATATTTACATTTAAAATTTGATGAATTAATTAGCATCAAATTAGTCCGTTGATATTATCAAACTTTCATTTAACAATCTTAATACTTAAGTGTAAAATACCTAATTTCCTGCAAATTATTTGTTGTAAAATTATTAATTACAGTATTACTTCGATTTAACGTTGATAGAAAAGATATGTGATATAAATGAAACAATGATTAATAACAAAAATATCAGCAAAACTTTTACCTTCTTCCCTTTATACTAATACTTAATATCATTTTACTAATTATACTAATATTAGTTGCATAATTTTAATATTTTTCTTATTCTGTAAGAATTAGTATTTATTTAGACTATAAAATAAATACTTGATTTTATTAGTAAAATATATAATGTAAAATAAAAATAATATATATATATATATTGAAATTAATGCTAAATTTATGGATGTAATGTATTGGATATTGCTATGGTAACATTTGATTATTAATGAAATATGGATGGAAATGTTTATGAAAGGGATAGAAATCATACCAAAATCATGTTAACAGCACTAAAAAGTAGTGATATGATTGGATAAAAACATAATATTAAATTAAAGGTATAAAAATGAAACTTTTTAATCACTTTATTGATAACAATAATAGTACTTGTATTAAATATAATAATTATAGTTATAATTATTATTAATATTATAATAATTCTTGTGAATCATAATTAGAATTGGTGAATTGAATAAAATCCAAAATTTATACGTAACAAATTTTCAGTCTGATAATTGACCAGAAATTAAGACTTAAAAGTTTTGCAAATTAAAAAAGAAATGGAAAACTTTTAAGGATACTTTTAGCTGACAAAGAAAAAAATAAATTGAAAGTTCGAGTAATGCTAAATGAGGAATATAATTTTGAAAAAAAAAAAATAATAGCTGGGAATAAATGACGTCAGATTTATGGTTATTATAAGGCATTTTTCAATTCCTTTTTTTTTTTAATATCAATTATTAGAAAAGATATTGTAGATTATTTCAATGAATTCCCGAAATTTTATGAAGAATTTACAAATGTTAAAAATGACGGGTTTTTTTTTTTCTGCGATACACAATAAATTTCACGGCTGTAAAGTTATTATAATTATACTGGAATTGTTAGATTGCAATTAAGCTTAGTAATTTAAGTTTTTTTTTTTTTTTTTTTTTTTTTTTTTTTTTAATAGATTCTTCGATTAGTTTAGAACTTAACACTTGCGATTTTAACTAAGATTTATATTGAAAATTGCTCAGTGAATAAATGCTTTCAGTGCAAGCAATATTTCCATTAACCATTTAAGCGAAGTAATCATTAATGTATTTCAAAAATACTAATTGATTGCTTAGTTTCAAGCAAGAAAAAACACTGTTACATTCTTAAAGAAACCGATGAAAAATTTAGCTAAATTAATTAAATAGCAAAAATAAGTGGGATCAATTGTGCGGTGATATAGCATCACCCAAAAAAGATTTAGTTTACTTTTAAAACTAAACAAAGATGTCAGTTAAATTTGTCAATTTAAATTTATTTAAAGTTTATTCTGAGCTTTAGGATAATTCCTTGTTTTACTTGTTTTTAATACTTAATTAATTCAGTTAAATTTAATTAATTGGTTAGTTACTATATGAATGAGATTTATCAAATCAATTTTAGTAAAAACAAAATCTTTTTTCTCTAAATTTTCTTATCAAATTACTAAAGTAAACGTAAGAATAAATTTGTTGATTGAAATTGTGAAAATGAATCAAATAAATTAAAATATCGGAAAAAAAAAAGCGAAAGGAGAATGAATTAATTAGTATAACGAAAATCCGTAATCATCAACAATGAAAAATGATGAATGTTTCGTTGGTAGTCATCTAATAATGGTACCAGGAATTGCCATGGCTACCATGAAAAACATTACACCGTTGTCAACCAAATAATATTGACCACTAAAGGGAGAGAGAGAGAGAGAGAGAGAGAGATTTTTACAAAGGTAAAATGGAAAGGAAGTAGAAAAAAAACTCTTATGATTTGATAAAAGAAAGCATCTATCAAAAAATCATTCATTGATGTTTACTTTCGATTGATTGAAATTTATGTTTGAAAGTAAAAAAATTTATGAGTGCTAACAAATTTTAAGGATTAATTGTAAAATGATGATGATAAATTTTTCGTCTTTTCCATTATAATTAAATGCTAATTAGAAGAGAGATATGATGAAAGTATATAATTATGTTTCCTTTTATTTCAAATATGTTTGAGATAAGTTTAGGTTACATGCTAATTGCTGAATAATTATATGAGAAAAAGTTTTAAGTTTATTTAATTGAATGTTAAAAAATTCATATCAAAAATTTAGTCATGAATTAATCGAATTGAAGTTTAATTTATTTCTGTTGTTGAAAAATGTTTGCGTGATTGAAAGATAACATGTACATGTTAAATGATTTGCCTCTTTTTTTTTTCCGATTCAATTTATATTTTTATCTATGGAAGTATTAATTTCGAATTACATTCTTGTTAGCAAATAAAATAATGAATTGGTTTCTAATCGAGAGAAAAGGTCAAGTAATAGTCATTTTAGATTATTTTATACTTGAATAATTTAAATTATTCCTTTAAATAATCATTGTTTTCAATCAATTATCATTTTATTAGTAGTTATCCATTTCGATTTCGATTCACAAAATTTTTGCTTCATATTGAAAAATCTTTTTTAAATGTTAAAGAAGATTTTTCAATATCACTATGGTTATTATCACTTCATAGGCAGATTGATTAGTGATTGCAAATCTAAAATACTTTATCATTATTATCAATATTTTTCTTTCCAAAATGAACATATCATTTGCATAACTTACTATTAATTGTCATAAATTAGAATTTTAGTATCTCAATAGTCGGAATTTTATCACTGATTCTAAGAGTTATCGGAATATTTTCTTGATATATGTTGGGTTTCTAATTGATATTGTTTACTGTAGTTATCCGTTATTCGCACCATCGGTATTTCTATTATCACCTCTAGAGGCATACGATCGATCTTTTCCTTTAAACTTCAATAATTCAAATACTTAAATCTTTTACTATCAGTATTGAAATATTTCAACTTTTTTATTTACACTCTCCACTCTCTTTACTTCCTCATACTCTCAACAATTTTTTTTTCACAGCAAAATTTCTGCTTCTGAGAAGCAGCAGCAACAATTGATATTGTTGATATTTATCATTGATACGCAGAAATTTCTCACAAACATTGATGATCAATGATCTCTTTGCTATATTTGTTCTACAACTGGTTCCTGTCTTTAATTAATGATTTAGTTGATGTTCCAAAATGTCCTTTACACAAAACATTTTGTCCTCTATCGTTAATTCGTTCCTTTAAAACATCAAATCATCGTTAAATATCCTTTATTATTTATTTTGCTAGCTTATTAATTAGTTCTGTATTATCATTATTTACCTTTGTTTAGACTATTTTAAATATAAATTAGCATTTTCATCTTGCATTTTCTTCGTTTTTTTAACATTTTCCTTCACTGATAATAAATTTTTTGGTTTATTTAACTATGATACATTTAGTCGATCGATATTTCGTCGAAGATACCAACTTTTTTTAAATCAATGAATCTTCCCTCCTCATCATAGATATTTCTTTTTTCATTGGACTATACCTGTGATATTACTTAAAAATTAACTTTATTACCTTTACCTTTTATCATAATCAAAGATGCATTTTATTCAGCTGTTAGGTAACTCTTGTTAGTTCTCAAAGAATTCTTGGCCTGTGCTATCAGATGACCTATCATGATTATCATCTCATAATTTGATTTTCACATTCATCACTTCAATCCAATTGATCCTATCATTTTGTAGTTAAAATTTTATCTCAAAAATATCTGTTAGTTGAAAATTTTATTAATTTTTGAAGTATTTTATTTTGATTTTAATCAGTGAATTAATCATTCAATCAGTTCTTTTTATTTCATTTTACTTAACAACAGTAATTCATTACTCTTACAATGTCTATTAATGCTTCTATTTGCTTTTCTTTCGCTGTTTTTATCACTTTATTATCTTATTATCAGTTTTTTTATGAACATATCGTATTATTACTGTTATTATTATTATTATTACTATTTATTAATAACAGTATCGTTGCTATTATTATTACAGATTATATATCAGCAACTTATTTCACTCAAATTTATTTCATTTAGGTTCTACCATTGTGATTTTCACTTGCTTGTCTATTTTTGCGATACCAACATAATGACTGATCGATCGCTTGCGATTGCTCATAAGGTGGCACAAAATCAAGCAAAAGGCGTAATTTACGATTGGAAAATCCTACGGTCCAACCTGAAATATTATTTCTTGATTTAGTTTATGCCATTAATAAATTTACTGAAAACAACTGATGTGTTAAAAAATTTTAAAACATTTCGAAGTATGAGAAGCAAACTAATAATAGAACAAAAAAAAAAAAAAAAAAAAGATGCAAATGTTCTGGCAATTAATTTAATCGATTGATATTACCTACACTAATAATATTTCAAATCATTTGCTTTAAAATAGGGAAAAAAAAAATGCCGTTCTTTTAAATTAGTTAAATCATTTCTCCTATTAGTTTTATCTTTTTTTTTTTAATTATCCATTTTTAAAGTATAATATTTTTCAACTTACAATTGATAAATTTGTTCGCCAATAATGTTAAATGGCCAAAAGATTTTTCTGGAGCAAATTTATTTAAAATTTCATAAAATATTGCTGTGAAATATGTTTGTATATAGTTTAGTGTACTGATACGTTTCATGCCATTTGCTTCCAAAAATGGTTCCATAAACTATAACAGATACTTTTATACAAAACTTTAAAATAATTCAACTTATCAATTAGAAGGATTTGAAAAATAATTTTTTTAAAAAAAACTGTACATATCGATTGAAGTGAAAAGAAAAAAAAAAAGTTGCAAATTTATATTGGAAGAAAGATAAATGATAACAATAATCATTTCTTAACTTACAATGGAAAATAAGATATCTGATAATTGTTCCGTAATGAAAGATAATTGATAATAATAATTCTTGTTTAGTAATCTTAATAATAATCTTTTTTAATTTTTTCTTAATGAAAGATAATTGATAATACTAATTATCGTTTAACTTACATCAACAAATCGTATACATGGTGTACAATCTAAACAGATTACTACTTCACCGTTATATCGTTCCGGATTTTCCTTCAAACATATCATTCCACGTTTCATTATCTCAGCCATATTACCCGCATAAAGCTGTAAAGTATTTTTTTTTTTCTTTTCTTTTCAATAACCAAAACAAAATTTTTTTTTAAATTATAATTATTTCAAAGAAAAAGAATAAACAATCTATCGTTAATTCATTTCATTTCTTACCTGGATAAACAGAATATATAGAGGATTACGTTAGAATGAATATTTACGTGTATTACGTATACATATGTGTCAGATATATGAATGTATAAAAATAATCACAGATACAAAACGTATAAAAATACGTGTAAATATTGTAGAAAATGTTAGTGTTGTATGCAAAATTTCAAATAATACGAAGTTAAAACTAACAAATTGATGATGTCCTCTATTTTTATCCTGTAAATATGGAATACCACCATATATTGAACATAATTTTAATGCTGAACTCAATAAATGTTTCTCTCCTTCACCATAGATGAATGTTGGACGTAAGATTAATGCATTTACTTGACCTTAAGAAGTATTTTATTAAATTCAATTTGACTTTATATAGGTAAACAATGACGATTAACTCAAATGATGCATAATTATGGAATTAGGCAATATTGTTATGTTATCATAATGCTAACATATTGTTCTGATTTAGTTCTGAGTTTTCAGAATAAAAAAAAAATAGTAAAAATGAAAAATAAAAAGTGAAATAACAAAAGTAAGGTTAATGTAAAGTAAAAAAAAATAAAAAGTAGAAGAATAAAAATAAAAATTTTCAATAAAAAATAAAAACATTTCTTCGAATTTTTATTGATTTATTACAATCAAATTTTTATGATATAAGTTTCTGCCTTTATTATCAGGAATATTCATTTTACCGGGAATTCTCAGAACTGAAGTTGATTTCACCACTATCACATCTTATCCTTTAAAAATCATACCTTTAGCAGCAGCTTTTCGAACACACATTTCCGCCCGCACTTTCGATTGTCCGTATATTCCAAGCATAAAACTGTCCGGAAAACCGAGATGCATTTGTTCCGATAAACCATAATTATCACCCATTGGTAAATTTGCATATGCATCACTTACATGAACCAAACGTGGAATTTTTTCCTCATCCATAACTTTCAAGAGAATTTCCGTTGCTGAATTATTAATTTTATTCAAAATGAAAATTTATCAGAAATGAAAAATCTTATTTAACAATTATTTTTTAATTTCGAATTTCTCAATTAGACTTTCTTTTTATTCAAGTTTGTAAATGTTAGTGATACCATTGGTATTATCATGCCAATATTGATCAGTATGATTTGTACCATCATGTAAATATTCCAATGATTTACCAGCACAGTGAAATACGGTTGTTACAGAGTTAAGCGCTTTCTTAAGTTCATTTTCATCACAAATATCAAATTGATAATGCTTTAAAGGAATGTCGGTTGGATAATCTATAATCAAAATTTTAAAAATTTCATAAAGTTCAAGTGATAATTTCCATATTTTATTTACACATTTACTTTTTTTCTTATCAATTACATTTTTTAATGTTTTATACATCCAAATTTCATTGCATTTAATCCTTAAATTATTATTATGTTTATAAAAAAAAATGATAAAATTTAATAATGAAAATTGTTTAATTAATATTTAATTTACTAAATGCATTAATTGCAAAGAAATTCTTTGGAATAACAAAAAGAAACACAATTTCAGTAAGTTATTTTAGCTAAAACAAAGAAAATAATATTTTTCTTTGTTTCAGTTAAAGTTTACCAAACTTTTTGTATTTAAAAAAAAAAAACGCACTGTTTAACAGTTTTTATTAGATGTAGCCAATTCACAATATCAGAAAAGTAATCTTTTCCATCAACAGGTTTTTTTTTTTTTTTTTTTTTGAATGAATACCGGATCATACAAGAAAGAGGAAAGGAATACGTAGGAAAAAAATCAGTGAACTCAGAAGTTTACAAAAATAGAAAGACATAAAATTTCAGATTTTAAATACTGATATAATGTAGAAATTTGAAATGTCCTTTATTTAGACTTTAGATGGGGGGGGGGAAAAAGGAAGAAAAAGAATTCATATATGGAAAATTTGTTAAGAAATCCTGGATTTAAAACTAAAGTGTTTTTTTCTTTTTTGGAAATTTCGAATCTTTTTATCAAAAAACTTTTCTATATCTTAAAAAAAAAAAGTTTTTATAGTTGGTTCAATCAAAAGAGCAATTTATTGCATAAATATTTTTGTTTCTTCTCAACAGAATTGTTTTTTTTTTTTTTTTTCGACAGAATGTCAGTTCATGTAGGAAAGAAAAATTTTTTAAAAAATAAGAAAACAAGCAAATTAGAAGTTTACACAATAGGAAAGCATAAAATTTCAAACTTTAGAATCTAATATAATGACGAAATTTAGTACATCCTTTGTTCAGAAATTAATAGAAGAAACGCAGATTCATACATTACAAAACGCTCATATAACCTGGTTTATTTTAGGTAAAATTTGAAAATTTGGAAATTTTCGATCATCAATGCAGTAATAAAAAGGCAAATATGCGGCCATTTCAAACATTACTATATCTCGACCCAACTACAAGTTTATAAATAAATCATAATAATTTCTAATGTTTTGTTCATACTTTCATTAGTATCAGCAACATGTCGCTTTTTTCATTCTTTTCATTTCCTTAATCTTTTTTTTTTTTTCAGAAAATTTATAAATAACAATCTCATCAAAAATTTATAATTTATAATCAAAACCATTGAGCTATTTTTCCACAAAAAATTTGTAATTTATAATTTAATTTCATTAGTATCATCTATTTTTTATAATGTATTAAAATTTCAATAATTAAACATGGCGCATATTTGAGCACTCGAAATAGATGCAAAGTAATGAAATTAATCAATTCTCAGATAATTGTAACATTTTTTGAAAAATTTTTAAAAATGATCAACGAAATATTATTGTTATTATAGTGAAATTAATGTTTGAATAATATGCAATGAAAAATTCATTTCCATAAATAAACTTAAAATTCAGAAAAAAAAGTTGCAGTACCGAGAAATTTGTTGAATGAATTCCTATCAATAGTTCGAATCTCGATAACAGCTCCTTCTTCATGATGATTTGTCCTCTGTAAACAGAAGATGAGATGCTGCGCAAGAAACCCGCTACCACCGGTTATGGCAACAATTTCTCCAACCATCGTTTTCCCTACTGCACTTCCTTCTTCCTTTCTTCAACGAATTCTTCATTTACTACTTAAATGAAGAATTACTCCTACCACCCAAATGATTTGTCTTTCTCCACCCCCTTCTTATCTCTATTCCCCACCTTTTTATTTTTCCAACTTTTCACCTTTCCAATATCATCATTTTAATCATCATATTGCGTTAATATTTAATGAAATACGTAATAATTCGAATATTCAACTGGAAATGTTGCATTACAACTACCAATGGCGTAATACAAACCAATTAACACGTGAATAAACGCATTCTCTTTACTTTTTTATTCTATTAATTAATTAATTATATGTACTTTATCACAGATATGAATAAAATTTTGGGAAAAGTAAAGAAATTACACTCCAGAAATTGCAAAGGTCACCAAGGTTCCATCCATTTCGATTGACTTCCAAGAGTAAGACAGAAGTTGGCGAGAAACGGAATCAGAGGACTTTAAAAGCATTCTAAATAGCTTTTAGGATTCTGAAAGTAATCGACGATTTTCAGTAAGCATTTGTCAACCCCATTAACATCTACAACTATTCCGTTTTTGATTTATTTCTGCTGCTGCTTTGTTCTTCAAGATAAGTTACAATAAAAATGATCATTATCGTTTAAATCAAAGTTCATTCCCCAAAATGAGACTTGTCAAATTAATGAATTTGAAATCAAATTTAAATTCAAATCGTCCAAATAAACAAACGAATAAATTACGAAAAAACAACGACGACAAATAAAGCAAAACATAATAAA
>JABVXV010000711.1:0-12793 GCA_013365325.1 Dipetalonema caudispina | reverse complement strand
CTAACTTCCTTCTCATGGTGTTGTTCTCGTCTGTCGAAGATCTCCTAAGAATCAAACGTAAACTTTCTCAGATTTCATTTCATGTTGTATTTATTTAAACATATTTCATGCATTGAGAAATATTGGACAAAATTTGAAGGCAATTTGAAAATTTATAGTTTTGTGAGAACTATGTTATAATAATGATATAGACAATGTTGCAGTTAGATAAATAAATGTGTATGAATGAATAAATAAATGTAAAGTAGTGAAAAATTGAAAAATTAATTCTGTGATGGGAATAATTTGGTCGAAGGAAGATAAAAGGAACTATGGTTAGTGTAATTTGAATTTTTATTCTGGTTACACAAAAACAAAAACATATTCTTCTTTGATTGCTGATTAAAACGGTATGCTTAGGATTTAAGGCAAAGATTATAGGATATGATTGAAATAGGATTGTAACTGTTCACTTTTTGCATATTGACCGAAATTTCCATCGAAATGAATTACATATTACTTCAGTTTTCCGGGTTGAATTCTTTTCTTACCATAATGACAACTACTCGTTGAGTTGACTCTAATTTTTGAAATTTTAATTTTCTCATTTATGAATAGTGAATTCCTGTATTTTCCTGTCTTCACTTTTTTTTAACATTTATCCATTCTTCACGATCAACCGTTGATAATATCACATTATTAAATATGACAACATCATACATATTCATTTTTTTATTTTGTATATATCATTTATTGCAGCTTATTGTTTCACTTTATCAAATCCAATTTTTACGAATGATTATTGCAGTCATAGAAGTTTATGATTCTGAATGTATTTGTTTTGTTTCATTTTTCAATCAAAGAAAATCTCTTCACACCTATTCTTTCTTATACATTTCGTTCAAAATATATTCTTTTTTTTGATTTTCGTTTTGAAATTGAACTGTTTCATATTTAAATTCTTTCCATTTCAATTACACAACGCCCTTTAACCCATTCATTTACCAAATGATTAGATGCTTTTAGTTGCCTGTATCTATTTCTTGTTATTTTCCTTTCTGCATGTGTTTGTTTTCAACTTCATTTGAACATTTCTCCATAATCTGAAGTCATTTATTAGCTATTACTTCCAAATAGATTGTTATAATTTCTTCCAATTTATGAAAGTTCAATTTATTTTTTAAAATATTACAGCGCGATCATTACACAATGTGAAGTATTAAACTATTTTATTGGGAAAATTCGAAAACAAAAAATCCTTTACTTCTATTTGAAATGATTGGTTTATTTGGTTTTAAATAATTTGATAAATTATTGCAGCAAAAGGATACACATATGGACAACTTTACTGATTTAGTAGAATTCATTCAGATTTTGTGGCCAATTGCCTGTTGCTGCAAACTGTTTCTTCCAGGCTAGTTTTTCATTAACTTTTTGCTGAACTTTTTTTGAGTTTTGATCGATTTTTGAGATTAAGATGAAGAAATTGAAAGATTTTTCTTGAATATTTCGCTGTAGCATTCGCATTTAAGCTGGCATGATAAAAAATTTAGTGATTAATTGATAACATTTTATGAATTGATCGGGAAAAATTACATATTTTTGTTAAAAGATTTGTTGCACTTCCAACATGATTAAATCCATTAAGTTAAACTTTTATGAAATTGCAACTGTAATTAATTTGACAAAGTCGTGCAGATTGAAATAAATCCTAAAATCAATCAATACATTTATGTTGAATAGATTTTGATCATTCTTCCACTATATTAAATTTATTTCAAGACTAAATAATAAGATGCTGACAATTTTCAATAATTATTGTTGTGAAAGAGTTTTTTGTTTATTATAATTTTTGGAAGAGGAAGGAACTGAAAGTTAGTGTAGAATTTATTCGAATAATAGATGAATAATACTGAGTTTACATAGGCATATGGCGGATTCTTAATCGTAAATAGAATTGATATTTTGTGGATTAAAAATTACCAAAGCGTTTGATTAAAAAACAAATCGCGAATATGTGATGAATTCTTGAATATGTGATGAATTTTTAAAACATATATAATTTTGGACAGAATATTGAGGGAAGAAGATATCCTTTATCTCTATGCAGCTTGAAAATTAGCTAAAAACTTACGAAAAAGGATGAATATCTGAAGTTTACAAATTATTTCATTGGATATGATAACTAACGAAAAATCATTGGGGCTGTGTGCTATTATAGAAGAAAAAAGGCAGATAGGGCTACTGATAAATCAAAAATAAAATGGTCAAAGAATGCTTCAAAGAATTTATCATTAACCGACTTTCAAGTCATAGTAAAAGAAGCATATTGTTACAATTATGTATTAAGCATAACGAACAAAGGATAAGCAATCCTTTGATAAGCACGGATAACAAGGCACATTGTTTTACAATACTATTTTAAGCAAGGATGATAATAAACAAAATGATTTAACATTTATCAAATTAAAATTTGTGTGATGAATCATTCGAATGCAAATATTTTTGCAACGCTAATAATTTTTAGACATAGACATACTTATCATAAAATTCTTCCAATTTCCCATATTTTTTCTTCCCATCACTATGTTAGGAATAACAAGGATGGACAGTATCGAAACACAGTCGAGCACATTTTGAAATGCTCAAATATCGTTGCTGCATTTATGGCAGTAATTTGAGGGCAGTTAAGATTATGGAATAAAAACATCCAAGTAGGTTAGATGTGAGGAAATTTAATGGCTAACGTCATAAGCTTAACTGAGACATTATTGAGTTAAGTTGCCAATGAATGGATAGATTGTCATAGTAATATTAAGATAACTTCTAAAATTTACTTTTGGAAAGTTGCTGTTCAGAAAATAATAATCTCGGGAATCACTGAATACAACTTCCGTATTGAAAAGGTTGAAAGAAAATCAAATACAGGGAATACAGCAAAAATTTCTATCCACCATTCAGAAAAATTGTTGGTTCATGTGTGCCATCAAATTCTATCGATAAAAGAGGTTATCAAATGGACTATAGAAATGCAAGAGAGATAATTTGTGAAATTGCATCGTATTGCAGCATGTAGCTATTGCATTGAATATAATCCGTCCAATAGATTGTTACAATGTTGCAAAACTTATATGAATTCGTATTGATTCTTTTAATTTTAGAAATTAAATAAAAGTAAGGAGCGAATCAAATCTTTTATATTCGCTTTTACCACTTATAATACTTCCTATTTCTGCGCTATTCTAATCATTAATTAAGCAAAATATCACTACAAAGATAAACATCAAATCTTTCTTAAATGGAAAAATGATTTTGTTGATTCATTTTGCGTTTTGACATTGTAAACGTTTTGATATTTCTGATATAAGCTCTCACACAAAATATTCTGTTAATCCCAATTTTTGCATATTTTATGTTTCGCATTTAACACTATTCAATGAGAAAGAGAAAAACTCAGATTAATTTCGTTTTTTTGTGAATGAAATAACTTTTTGATCTTTGACTAAAATATTTCATAACAAATTCGATATAAAAGGACGCTCATTTAATTCAAAATTCATGGTTATTCTTTCTGTTACCACAAACAAAAAATATCTCTCTCTTTCAAATTCGTCCGATATATTTCCTTGTTCACTTTACCTAAGACAAAAAGCTAAGACTAAAAAAAATTTATAAAATTTATTTTGAGCATTCACTGAGCCACACTAAATTTAGGACCAAAACTCATTTATATTATCAATAATTCACTGTTACTTACGTAGAAATTTGCCTTGTTAAAAGACCAATGATTCAGTAGTAGCATTTTATGAAATGATCGAAAAAATTGTATATTTTTGTCCAAAATTATTAGTTTCATTCAGTCAAACTTCTATGAATTCGAAATTCATTTGTAAAAGTAAATTAATTTGATGAATTCTTACGGAATATCGAAATCATGCGTTATATCATTGTTTTATATATTTTAAATTTCAGATAACAATGGATTTAAAACCTCTCATTGTGCTTACATTCGTTGTGGGTTATGCAATATCATTCGATACAACTTCAACAGCAAGTAAACTTTCTGAATTTTTGAATTTTAATTTTAAATAAAATCATTCAAGATGATAGCATATCCAATCGTCGTGAGTAGTGAAAAATGAAAAGTTTAGGAAATTTTAACGGAAATTTCAGATGAAATGAATGAGCAAAAATTCGAGAAAAATAGTACTTACTGTTCTATGAAAACACTGAAGAAAGTTTCTGCTACAATGCTAGAAGAAATCATTGGTGAATACTTGTCCAATGAAGATTTACGAAATGTGACGTCCGTATTTTTCTTTTAATTATGTATTATTAGGTGTAAATATTTTCTAAAATCGGAGACATATCCGCCAAATTCCGTTATTTCAATTACTGATCACTACAGAAGGCAAATTACGATGAGTTAAGAAGTTTCAATGAATTGGGTGATCGTAATGATGGATGATCAGTTTATATTCTGCAGGAATATCGAAATGCTAGCGGATGTTGCATGCGAATTAAGTCATCGATTCAGAATATCGCATTATCAGAATGGCAAAATAATCCCGCCATTCTTAGCGAGAACTTACGAACGCATGTCGCAAATAAATATCACTAATGATGAGGTTTGTCTTAATCGGTGTTAATTCTTTGTTTTAAAAAGTTTTCCCACATCTAAAGGTCATCGAATGTGTTTAAAGAAATTTCAATTTTATAACCTATAGCGAATTATTCTGCTTGAGTTTCCAAAATTATACGACGGGAAGATTTAATCATTTAGTTCTTATCTTTAGAATGCCTATAAAATTATGTCACAACTTTGGTCACCACGTCATGCTATTCTTTTTGGCAGCGAAAAACTGTTGAATATAACCAACGTTATGGAACTTTGCCACATACTTCTGATTACGTCTCAAGAAGATCATTTAAAAATATTCACTGAATTCGTTCTTGGTTAGAACATTTTGATGAATTTTTGTATGAAATTCTTATCGCAATTAATTAAGGAATGATATATGAAATCAAAATTAAAATACTTCCAATTATTCAACATCAGGTAATGAAACTCCATTCATCCCCGATGAAATCAAAGGAAGTCCAATGAATGGTGTGATTTTCCCGCACAGCTTCTTGCCTTTGGACATCAATTTGGATTATATGAACATAGTGCACACTCCGTTGGTCATCTCTTATATTCGTAGAAGTAAATTGTAATGAGTAGTTGAGCTGTACTAAAGTATACGGTATTGAAGTTTACATTGATTGAAGACATCTAAATTTTGCAGTAGTAATTTAAATTTCTTTA
Source organism: Dipetalonema caudispina (assembly GCA_013365325.1). NCBI lineage: Eukaryota > Metazoa > Nematoda > Chromadorea > Rhabditida > Onchocercidae > Dipetalonema > Dipetalonema caudispina. The sequence goes on along the minus strand of JABVXV010000711.1, from coordinate 7,506 downwards.
AAAGATCACCCGCTAAAGAAAGGATTTGAACTGAAGAATGTAATTAGTATGTAATTCATTTTGCTGCAAATGACCGATATGCAAAAATCTATGTGTATTACTATCATAATTGTCGTTTATTTGCAATCAAAATTTTCAGTGATAACTATCCAGACGATTTGTACCAATCATTAAGAAATAATAAGGTAAGTTTATTGGAACTTAATGAACTCATTTTTAAAACTCAGTCGGTTAGAACGTAATTCCTTGCAGTATCATGTTAGACAGCAAAGTGAAATTCATCAGCACTTTTATCGTTAGTGTTTTCTATCAGATTAGAAGGACGAAATCTTCGGGCAACTTAATGGGATAATTATGAATTCCAGAATAGAACGAAATTGGCCATAATATTTGCCAGCGATGATAAACATACTCCAAAAGAAGCTGAAAATCGAGCACTGATAGCAGCCCAAACTATGAGAAAGGATTTTGGTAATATGCCAATTTGCGTTGTTGCTCAGTCCGATACTCGAGAGAAAGAGTAAGTTAAACTTGATGGTTTTTTGACTAAAAGAAGAATCTAAAATGGAAAGACAGTGGAGAAAGAGCATCTTTGATTACGCCAATATTCATCCACAGAGTATTTGACGGAATCCTAAATATAAACTTTGACCAATTCCGGCATTGGACAAGGATATCTTCCTTGATGATCTCTGCAATAGAATGAGTGCTATAATATTTATGGACAGAAAACGAATAATTTTATCGTCATTGCAACAAATGTTTCAGTAGAAAAAAATTCGGATGGTATTGGGAAAGCACGGTGCTACTGTTCCGTGGTCTTGACGTAAGCGCATCAACTCTTGTCGTAAGCACCAAAGATGAAAAAACGTTGAAAACAAAATTTGAGGAGTGGAAGGTTTGACGTGTTTATTCGTTCAATCAATTCTTTATTTACTTAATTAAATCTGATTTATACTGTTAATACTGTGAAGTCATTTTTTTATCAGGAATAATCTTTTAATGTTTAATAGCAAATAAAAAAGTTTTCAGAACTTTCAAGAATTCTTACGTTTTCCGTGTTTTTGACGTGATTTTAAATGCTGTCAAAATTTATCGAAAATATGCTCTTTTTAATATTTGCTAATTGTGTAAAATGATGCAGTTATTGCAGAAGGAATTGTTCTTCCTTAACAATCACCAAACAATAGCCTTCCATTTTACAGTGGTCAATGGAACTGAGCCGGAAAAAAGTGAAAAAATATTCAGGTAAAGTGTTCAATGAGACATTGATGATCAATTTTCAGAAAGACGGAAATATATTACGGAAATGTTACAGTAGAAGTAGGCAGGGCAAATAATTCTCCTAGCATTACTTATCTATGAACCAATATTGATCAGTGGTATACATTTTAGTAATATAATATTTAATGATAATAGCTAAATGAATTCGAATTTCTGACACATTCTAAAAGCTGACGCTACAACCGTGTAAAAAAAGGGAAGTACATAAAACATAAGCTCACATGGCATTCTAATGGTAATACGTCTATTCAATTTTCGACAAATCACTTTTTCTTTGCAGTGAAACATTCCCAAGCATCCCGTTGAGTACGTTACGTTTGATTGATGGACCATCGATAACTGGAGTAAATTATCAAGCTGAAACGGAATCTCATTTTGATTCCGGTCCTGTATATGCAATTGTTGGATTTCGGAAATTCGGTTAAGACATGGAAGATTCTTCCGAGGAAAATGATTAATTTTGCTGCTGTTGATTGATAGTTTCATTGATTAATAGTTATATTACTTACATTTGTGATATACGTTGATAAATGATTGCTGTTGATGAATTTTTAAAACATATATAATTTTGGACAGAATAGAGAATATAATTTTGGACAGAATATCTATGCCGCTTGAAAATTAGCTAGTAACTTACGAAAAAGGGTGAATATCTGAAGTCTATAAATTATTTCATTGGATTTGAGTAAAATGGCTTTTTTGATAAAGTAACAATTAAATCCATAAGCCAAGTAACAACGTCTTAACAATGAGTGCAAACTAAACATGACAAGATTTTAGTAGAATTTTACCGATACAAATTATAAAATTTTATTACCCACTAGCAAATTTTTTCAGATAGCAATATTCAGTGCTGTTAGGGATTCAACATCTCTTTCATTATAATACAATATAAGCATATTCTACAAAAAATTACAGCAAATCTTGTTTTTTAGGTTATTATTCTTATTTAATGTAAATGACTATTTTGTGCTCATGCTTCGCTATTCAATTATTTATTGCTAGCACTTCAAATATTCCAGTATAATTTTTATGCCATAAATGCTCTTAGATTGGAAGTTTAATAAACTGTAATAACCAACAATATTGTCGTCGTCGTTGATAACTCTCAGCAAAAAATCGCTATCTCCATGTTTTGTCACCACAACATGGTTATATAAACAACTTTTGTGAAACCTATAGAGATTTTAAATTTCCTCTTCTTTTGCATTAAACAAACGACAGATCTGAAAAAAAAAAAAAACGTTAGTTGATTCATCCAAACAAGGATATTCAGTATTACAGCTGTGCCTAAATTTACTGTCGAACACGTCTTGAGTCGTAGAAACTGTTAAGCATGCGAGAATAAAAATGAGAACCTCAGTATTTTTAAGAGAAACACTGAAGTAACGTAGGTATGAATTTTTCATTTCAGAAAAACTCATTTCACTACCATGCCGTTCAATGAATCTTACTATTCGCTTTCTACCCTGTAATCAATAAAATCATTTCAGAGTTGTTGGATTCGGACGAGATCAACCTTTAATATCTTACTGTGATAAGTGCAATGATTGCTAGAGCTAGGAATGAACAATCATAGAGCAGAAAACATAGCAATTTTGAGAGAGATTTAAGTCAGGCGAATCGACGAAAGTTCGTGGATTAAATGGTTATTTTGATAGCCGGTTCTTTCTAAAAACTATGTATAGTCTTTCTCATCAAATTATAGCAATATTACCAGAAAGAGTGCTCTCTGAATGTCAGCAATGAATTTTTTTTTTTTTTTGATATCCTTTTATTCAGTGTAAATATGCTACGAAATTGTTGCAAAAGTACTGCACAGCGAATAAGGAAGCAATTTTTAAAATAGTGAGATGAAAAATAAAAACTCTACAGAAAACTAGAAAATCGAAAACTATAATGCCAAGATAAACGGAAACCTTTTGAGACTTCATCATTCCATCTTTTTCAATTTTATTTAGATGTGGCTGTCGTTGAATTCCTAAAGATATTCGAAATAAATTTCAAATCAAGGCAATGAAATTATTAGCCGAAGAAATAAGCCTTAGAAGTTAACGGGATCTTCTCGTTTTATGCTACATAGAATAAGCAATCCAGTGCTGAATCAAAAAAAAAAAAAAAAGAAAACTTTTTGTACCTTTTTCAATCTTGACAACATACAAAGGTAAATGAAAGGAAATAATAAGATATAGCAATTTAAATAATGAAGAAACCTGGAATTGAAGCGACGGAGTGATCATCGTAATCGCTACTTCGTTGAGAGGATGTGGGTTGATAATTATTTGAAGTTCGAATAGGTGCAACAAGTCCTAACTGTTGGTTTTCAAAAACATGAGAAGTTTCCACATTCCTGAACAATGGGCTATCAAACTACCAAATAAATACAGTAGAACTGATCGTATGACTTTCTTCCTTGGCTCGACCGCAGAATAGCTATCGAAAGCCTGTCTGATTTCGAAAATCTGATAGGTGTGTCTTTCATCGGTCGACCGCTTGGATAAAATAGCTTTGCTGTCAATGGGCCACTTCAATACATCAGACCAAACCAATCACACCAGAAGCATCGGAAGCAAGCTCGACAAAGGCACAGAAAGCATAATATTGACAAGTCTGACTCGCTAACCAGTGATAGTTAATTAACTGCAGACCTTGTATAGAATTTTGCTTTAAGATTTGTCTGTCGCACGCTTTCTGAAACTTTTTGCGAATCTTCTTGAAGTTGCATTGCTACTTGTTTTGTGGCAATAACTTCTTTCGTAACTACCCAGACTTCGTAGATATATAGTCAGAGTGAGCTGATGCAGCCGAATTCGATCGGAATCCATTTGAATTATTTCGTAAAAATATTGTTTAACAATTTGTTATCAACAATTGAAGTTCAAAAAAATATCTGACAGATGTTTGGATGATATATTAATTATGAAAAAGCTTCAACATCAAAGTCTTTGCTTTGAAAAAGAAAAAAGAAATCCAGCTTTTTACAATCACGTTGGATTTAATCTACTCGGAATAGTGGTAAATGCTTCCCTCAAACTATGATTTGAAAGTGAAAATAAACATAAGGAAATAAATAAAAAAATTAAAGGAAAAAAGAAACGTCACATCTCTACCAAATGTCGCAGGTATTACATCACGAATTCGCCGTGGTTTGGAATTTCGAGATTTTTTATTGCGGACAAGATTCAGCATTTCTCTAGTATTTTTATCACCAGCTGCGAAATATCGCCCAATTTTACATATGAGTCCACCTTCTCCTTGCATAATTGATGAAACAAGAAGTGATTCCAAATCCTTGAAGCCATATCTTCTGGATTCAAATCTTTACCGTACATATCCCTGAAAAAAGAAAAAGATTCTTCAATAAATTAAACGGAGAGGAAGCATAGAAGTTATACAGTCAGTAAAAAACCACGGATAATCTACGAAAAAAAGGTTAGTTATGCAAAGGCACAGAGCAAAGATTATGTTTGCAATGAATAACTTAGTAATCCTAATCCTATTATTACTCAACGAAATTTTCTGTACCGGTATCATATTGTCCGCAACAAAAAAATGTTTTGTTTTTTCAAATTGGGAACAATGATAGGACTCCTACGCAAATTAGATTTATCAGTTAAGCTTAATATTTTTCATTTACTTTGCTGGAAAAAAACATTCAAAACACATATTTACTGCGTGATTAGTATGTTGCAGTTAACAACTGTACGGATCTGTTTAAAAAAAATTTCTTTTCATTACTTGTATATGCGACACAAATCATTCTCACTACATCCATTCTTTTCTAAACCAATCATCGAAACGATTCAACTTCTTCCACGTTGGAATAATCAATGCAAATAGCTAATAGCATTGGTTTATTACGTTTGATAAAGCATGTAAAATAAAAAAGGCTGGATAGTACCGAAATACAATCGAGCATATTCCCAAACGTTCAAATATCGCTAATGTGTGACGGTAATTTGAGGACGGTTAAGATTGAAGAATAAAAACAGCCAATTTGGGCTGATGTTGTAATCTCAACTGAAATATTATTTGAGGTTAAGTTACCAATGAATAGATGGATTGTCATAGTAATATTAAAATAACTTCTAATTTGGAAAGCTGATGTTTAGAAAATAATAATTTCAAGAATTTCATTAAATGCAACTTCTGTAAATTCAATATTAAAAAGAAAGAAAGAAAATTAAATAAAGGAAATGCAGCGAAAATACTTTGAATATATTCCTTCGAATGGGTTGTCACAAAATTTGTATAAATTAATGTTGATCCTTTCAATTTTAATAATTAAGTAAAAGTATAGAAGGGATCAAATCTTAAATATTCGCTTTTATTTCTCATAAAACTTTCTGCCATTTCTTTACTGCGATCGTTAATTGTACAAAATATCACTAAAAATATAAATATCAAATCTCACCCTAAATGGAAAAATGATGTTGATTTCATAAATGTTTTGACATTTATGACATAAACTCTCACACAGAACATTCTGTTAATCCCAATTTTTATTATTTTTGCATATTTTATGCTTCGTAATTGACACTATTCAATGTGAGAGAGAAAAACTCAGATTAATTTCGATTTTTTGTGAATCAAATATCATTTTGATCTTTGACTAAAATACTTTGTAACAAATTTCGCATAGAAAGTCTCTCACTTCATGGCTAATTTGTTCACTGCCACAAACTGTCTCTTACGAATTCGTCCCAATAAATTTCCTTGTTCAATAAATTTAAAAAAGTTCAATAAATTTAAAAATTTCCTTATTCAATAAATTAAAATAAATTTCAGTTTGTTATCATGAGACTAAATAAATCACTTACACTCCATCATAGCAACATTGTCAGAATGCATCGATGTGACCGACCGTATGGGAAATATGAAATTGACAAAAATGGCAAAACGTTCAATCAAAATAATTTTTTCTTTTCTACAGATTTCTGAAATTAGCATAATTAATCAAAATTAATCAAGTCAAATCTGTTCAACTTGAAATAGTCGACTTCATGATCACTTTCTTGCTCACTTTCAAAAAAAAAAGAAAAAAACGGAAATAGGTGGAAAAACATAAAATGAAAAGAGTTACAAAGTAATGAATTAATCGATATACAAAAAAACATATGCATAAAGAAAATCGAACATTTCAATTGTTTGCAATGGGTACCAAATAAATTTTGTTGACTTGGAATATTTAAACTAAAATTTTAATTAATTTCAGATATTCATTGGTATTGCTGTGGTCAAAAATTGAAATATGATGATAAGAAAAAGTTTAAAAGCGCAAAAAATCCGTAAAATAATTCAAAATCCGAGATGGCCATAATATATCAATGATTCAAAAATGGGGAGAAGAAATTTAAAATTTCAAAAAATTCAAAGGTCGATTTAAAAAATCAAAAAATAGGTAAAAAAATTAAAAAACGAAAATGGATTGCAAATCCAAGTAATTGAAAGAATAATATGAAAAATCTGAAGAGAACGCAACTTTTAACATGAAGCTGAAGAATGCAAAATATTCAAAATGAGATCCAACAACTGAAAACTTTTGCAAATTTGAAGAAAGTAATGCGAATAGGATAACTGAGAGGTAATTCAGGAATTTTAAAAGAATTAAAGCAAAAAGTGGAAGTTTTCAGAAATCTCAAAAGTTAGTTTAAAAACTCAAAGACTGAAAGATAAAAAAACTACCCTAAATGATAATATAATACGCATAAATAAGAAAAAATTTAGAAGTGGATGGAATAGAAACAAAAAATCGAAAGCTATCGAAAGCTACGGAAAAATGATAAAAAAGTTCAGAAACGCAGAAAATCCAAAACTGATTTAAAAATACGAATATTAAAGAAGAAAAATCACAGAAAAGTTAATGGAAAACTAACAATATCGAGAATTCAATCCAAATTCTTGTGCCATTCATTCCTGCGAAATAACCTGAAATTATATAATTTATACACAATAAACTAACACTAACGAAGCACGCAATAAGTGAAGTGATCGAAAACGCAAAAAAAAAAAACGAAGAAAAAAATTTGAAGAAAATGAAAAAGGATTCAACAAATAAAAACGATCCAAAATATTATTCTAAAATTGTTTGAGTAAATTTGAGAAAAAACATGCAGTAAGTTAAATAAAACTCAAAAGTTATTTCAAAAAATCAAAGACTGAAAAAGAAAATGAGAAGCATCGAATAAATCAAGAATGCAAAGAACCGAGAAAATAATTCAA
>JABVXV010000710.1:0-12907 GCA_013365325.1 Dipetalonema caudispina | reverse complement strand
CCCAAAACAACAAAAAAGATCACAACAGTTTCCTCCTCTGTTTGCGAATATTTTACAATGGGAGAAAAATATTACAAACAAGCAAAGACATATAATTTCCACGATTACGATAGCGCAAAGATAATGAATATAAGTTGGTTACCAATTAAAAATTAGTCTTAATTATGTTAGTAAAATGAATACAAAAGCTTTACCACTTCTTGAAGTGATTCATTAGAAATATTAAATCGACATAAAAAGATGATTGTGCATATCCATTTTACTATTATTGATTCTTATCAGATAACACTAATCCATTGGGATATCAACATCACCACTATGAATGTTTTCTTTCCAGAAACTGTGACAAAAAATGATTCTTCCATTTCTAGCGAGGGGAATTGAAATTGGAAGAATATCTAATAAAATTATTAGCTATCCTTTGAAGAATATTGATATTTTTTTAGGTATACATTTCTAGATTGTTTTAAAAATATATCTCATATTTTAGTATGTTGTAGTTTATGTTCCACTATATTAAAATGGATATCATAGCTATAGTGAAATAATGGAATATCAATAAAATACAACACAAACAATCCCAACATTATTTATTAAAATTTTTTAACATGAATATGATCAGTTTACTTCATTTCCTGTCAGTTGTTGCCGACAGTAACACAATGGACGAAGATTTTCATTCTTCACACAATGACCTTGATTACCATAACTATTCACTCGAATGATCTGAATTGATGAAATTACAAAAAATGATACAATCGAGAATATAGCCATTGCTAAAGTTAAACAATTTCTGCAGCATTTTGTTTTGTTCAAATAAATGGAGTAAAAAAGAATAAAGAATAACTCTTGCAGACATTTCGAATTTATCATTGTTTCTAAACACTTGCGCCTCATACTCTCCTTTGCTTGGTAAGGCACGAACTACTATTTTCAACAATGGTTGTTCCTCGATGTAGAATGCCGAAATCACCTTAAAAAGGAAAGGCCTTTTATTTGCAAAAATTTCCCCCACAATTTTAAAAATTGTATTCATTTGTTAAATTTCAATGCACTGAAAGATTACCGAAAATTTCCATTCATTAGAAAAAAATTGAATCTCTTAATGGTATATTGCAATTGCAGTAAAGCATCTATTTAAATTGTCAGAGAATATTAAATCATAATGAGTACTACGACAAGATCAACCTTAATGTTGCTTACGGATTACTTTTTATAATAAATTTAACCAGGTTCAGTTTAAAACCTTTCACACAAAAATATGGTTTAATTACTTCAGATTATTCAACGGCCGAAATTCATTTTACAATTTTGTAACCTGACAACAGTTATCCCACGCAGTAGTATGGTTTTTTTTTAATAAAATGTTTGAATTGAAACTATTACGTCTTTTAAATAAAGTTCTTCGCATTTTCCACCCTCACGTTTCCCTTCCACATAATCATTAATTTTATTGATGATGAACTGTGCAGCTTTTTTGATAGTTTCATTGTGAACGTCTGTCTTATACCACTGTTTTTCACAAATACAAAACTGATCCGGAATTTCCATCTCTTCACATGTCCTACAAAACGGATGGAGAACTTCATAATAAATCAACGAATGATTTATTCTTACCTGCAAAAATGAAAAAGTACTGATTGTAACAACAGTGAACCAAACCTATCATATCGAATAGGCCTTAGAAGACTTCTTGCTCGGATACCACCTCTTACGTTGCCTAATTCCTCACTGAAATGAAGGTGAAATGTCTCAATAATTCATGAATAAATGCAAAATTAACTTTGAAACTTCTCAAATTAAGAATAATCCAACACTTGAAACGAATCTTTCGAAGTCTCTTTCAACTAATATTTTAATTTGATTGATGATGAACTGCGCAACATTGTAACGTATCCTTCGAAGTTTGGAAGACAATCTATTAGTGGTATGGCTATCCGGTAAACATAAGAAAAGAGAAAGAATCAAAAAGCAAGCAAAGATAAAAGAGTAATTCGAGATTAGGTTGGTGATTTTAGAATAAAAAACAGGGAGCATGAAGAGCAGAGATAGACCTGAAATCATGTTCATCCCATTTCTGAAAATTTTCTTTTCTTGCATATCGTGCTATATCATAAAGTGTAGCATATATATCATATTGTGATGTATGCCTTCGAGAATTCATTTTTAAATTCAAAATAAGCTGCTCATTTGAACGTAAATATTGTGGTAGTGCTACCTGAAATAGGAGAAGATTGAGAAAAGCATATCGTTTACTCCCAATCGCATAAAGCCCTGATGTGTACATTGTACAATAATTTATAACAAAAAATTTTGAGATGAAATTAATATCAGTTCATGATATATCATCAATCACCACTACATACTTTTTGTTGATATTTGACAAAAATAAAAAAAAAAAAAACTGTTACTATAAGCAATGGATTATTGTCTTCAATATATCCAGTAGGAGTTTTTCGAATCCCACCAAATCGTAATCCATGATCACCCATTACAAATATAAAAGAATTGTTTAAATTGTCAACATTTCTGCGAAAAAAGTTGGCGAAATACTGAAAATTATGAAACATTAAGATAAGTTTTAAGTAAACAAAATAAATCTCTTAATTTATTTTGCTGTTGTCAGATAGATAATAAAAAAAATCCTTTCCTGAAAAATGAACAGTGAGAAAAAATGGCCGACCTTATCAGATCGATACAATCCACTGGCGGAATTATGAGCTAGTGTTGATAACCATATCAGGACAAATTTCGAGAATCCTTTATATTCGTTTAAGAATTTTTCCACATAATCAAGAATTTTATGATAACTTTCCTGGCATTCTCCTTTATAGAAATGAGTCATGAAATCCTGCCGAACTTTTTTTCGATATGGTCGAACCGCCAAAGCACTTCAGAAGAAAAATAACTCTTGCTGGAGTTAACATGGGAAAAGCAATGTTATTTTTATTAATTTACTTCAAACAATTACTTCTGGCTACTTCATCCATTGAATAAAACGATATAAAGATAATTGCAACTGATCGTTGAAAATGTCAGATCGGAATTAATATACTATTCTCGGTTTACAATCTTCTAATTAAAGCAGTTTATAACAAAAGAAAGTGACTATTTTACTATCTTTGGTACCTCTCAAGTAGTGAAATTTAAAAGGATTAAAAGTTGCAATAATGAGAATTAAATAGAAATGAGCAATGACTTATAATTTAATCCAAATTTTATCAAGTTCCAGATCCTCAAAACAAATTATCCTTACTAAACTACCTTCCAAAATGATCAGTCGGAGCAATTCGGAAACCTTTGCAAGATGGATAAGTAAACATGCTTTGCCAGTCTTCCGCCATTATCGAAGCATAACTTTGATTGATAAAATCATAGACTACCGTTTCGTTCTGTTTAACACCATACTAAAATGCAGAAAATACATTGAATTTATCATTTCACACAATTATTACATAATGGAATGTTGATAACAATTATTCGTCAAACTATATTGATTGCTATACTTCATTTATCTCAACATTTCTTAAATTTGTTATCAATTTAATAGATTGAATTAATTACGATACAGATTACCTTACAGGACTCTAGATGCTCTGATTCATTTTTACCAGGAAAACGGTCAGGATCTAATGCAGTAATGCGAGTTCCTGAAATCAAATTGAAACAAAAGAGGTTATTGAATCAAAGGTTTATATATATGACATGGTCAAAGATGTAAACTTCATCCCATATTTTATGTAATTTTTATGGTAATGATAAAGTTAAACATAACAATAAATGTGTGAAAAAGATCAAATAAGCAGTAAATCAATGGAATGGCTTCAATCCTAAACTTGTCTACAAATTAAGATAAAAGCAAAGACCTGAAAAAATGGCATAAGCATTTGGTCGACTGTTACGACCAGCTTTGTTGTGGTGATGAAATGCTGTTGCATCGTAAAATTGACGGAGAACCTCAGAATTATAATCTTTTATATAAATTTCAACAAATCGCTTCATAGTTTCCATCACACTTTTAAAATTTGTCCAGCTCATTATGTTTCATTAACCTTTCTTTCCCTTAACTCATATTATAGTCTAAGCCTATAAGTTAAATCAGAAAACCTTCCACTGTTCTCCTACAATCTTAGGTAACTGCCAGAAGATCCACCAATGATCTTAACCTTTAGTTCAATTGAATTCGGATTTATCATTTGTGACTATATGTGTTTATCAATGCAGAGAATGTCCAATCTTGCATAATTTTGCGAATAATGCCAATATTAGACTTTAGTGAATATAGAAATCACTGATAACAGATGGTAATGAATAAAATAATTCTAAAAAATTACTTGGTTAGTTTTTACGCTTGTGCGAATTCCTGAAGATAATGAAGTGGAATCGAGGACAAAAATGAAAACCCCTGGATGTAGTTTATCCTCATTTTGGAATATTTTCTGTGCTGGTCGTATTACCTGAAAAAAAAAATCACTTATCATATTTTAACAACACATTCTTGTGAAATGTATCAAATGAAATTACCAATCGACTTGTTTCTAATAATTAGCACCGAAACAAGGAAAAATTAATAGCCATAAAATTAAAATGGAGAAAGTTAATTTCTAAAACTTAAGAATTGCCATGCACTTGGTCTCCTATATCACACTGTCATTTTTCCCCTTCATTTTGAAAAGATTTTTAATTCATTACTCTAAAGTGTTTTGAAAAAGTTTCTTTGAGATGCAAATGGTTAAAATTAGGAATTGACAAATCGTCGCTGACTGAAATTAGAAACTATGGCAAAATTAAATAAAAATACACAAATTTAAATAACCTGAACATGAATGTAACGAAATGTGGTCACGTTTTCTTTCCTGCAATGTGTCTCGATAAAATCGCAGCTTTCGTAATATGTCACATTTTTTTCCATTTCAATCCACTTATCGCTTATGAAATTTGTTTCGCGATCTTTGTAAAGGCATCGATACTCGCATTGTGATGTCCTAAGCTACGATTTAGTAAACAAGCGGATTTAAATTTGAGATTTTTTTCTTCTTTTTTGAGATACGTGTACTTCAGAATGTCAAGGAAAGTGGAAAAGAGGACATATATTCGAAATATCTGAAATGTAGAAACTACGATTTTTGTATCTTATAATGTCAAAACGATTTACCAGTAAAATTTTAGATTCTACGCTTCTCTAAATAATATCGGATATTTTGGTTATTGTTAAATTAAAAGAATTACAGATAATATTAGATGTATCTCAACATTTCTGTTCATATATATTTGTTTGCATGTCTGTTCGTACGTTCCCACATTTTATACATACTTCGTTTTTTTATTTCACCAAACTTAGCGATTCATAAAAATAAAATTTGTTACGTAAAAGTTAGCACAAATTCATAATGTTGAACATATTAATGAAGTAATAAAGCTAAGGTTTGATTATTTGTGAAATTTTACAAACGTACGTATTATCAAGCATTCGAAGTGAACCATCTTTTAATTCTGTATGCATAACACGAGTTACTTTACATTCTCCCAACGGATCGTAATCCGGATACAAGTAAGGTAATATTTCAGGATCCCAAGGATCTAAGTTCATGAGACGACATTCCTTTATATTATTCTTTTTAAAACTCATGCCTGTAAAATATAATCAATTTGATGCAAATTTTTATTCCATATTTCTAGTTTATTATATCTAGATTACATAATATTCACTATTCTATCCAAAAAATTTTTTCTTTCCCTCCTCAATTTTCCTATCAATATTTAAATCGAACTCTCGAACTTTCAAGACATATTATGTCAATATCAATTCGGTAATTTCGAAAATTGATAACTAAATCGAAAATATAAAATCCAAGTAAAAATATGTAGCAGCGACTAAAACATTACCAATAATATTAAAGGAACCAAATGAATGTCGTATAATTAGTTGAGAATCGATGGTAAACAAATAGAAATTAAATAGCACAAGAAATAAACCAATGAGAAATGTAAATATGATAAGAGATTTTGACGTCTTTAGATTCATTATATATACTGAAATAATAATAATTTGATGCATGCAATGAAATTCTTACTAATCGATTTCAATTCTGAATTATTGTGAATTTCAAGTAAAGAGAAATTTGAATAGATCACTTGGCTATATGAAATGTTTAAATACAAAAATGATTACCGTTTGAAATATCTTTTGTTTTTAGTTATGTTTTCTGACAATTTTTTAAATTAAATATAAAACGAATGAATTTCATTCCTTAAGAAATAAGTAAAATAAGAATTTTTGGAAATGAGCACTTTTTCCTCTATTCATTTATATTTTTGCCTATGAATCAGTATGTTTTAATTTTTGAAATTTTAAAAAAAAGTGGATTTAAAAACTTACTGGAAGCTGGAGGGTTGGCTGGAATATAAGAAATTAATTTAATCAATGAAATATTAACTTCATGATACAAAAAATTTTTTATTAATATAATTAATTTGGAAATGTAAAGTGCAATTTTAATATGCAAATTTGTTGTAAACCCTAAACTTTCGTTTGCTTTTGTATAACTCAAATAAATTTATGTAAAGCAAAATTTGCATAGAAATTATGCACGTTCTTGAGAATGACATATGCGCAATCTTTGGAAATTTGAGCAAATGTTTTTTACAATGCAAAGAAATTCACTTTTCTAATTTCTATTAATCCCATTAAATAAGGTTTATGCAAATTTTGCAATTGCAGATAGTTAGAAATAGAATTTGTGAGGATATTTTTCAAAATATCCATTTTCTGAAGTCAAACCAAAATGAGATAGTTGAGTTTAAATTAAAATTGGTTGTAATAAGGATCGCCTAATGACCACTGCTAAGCTTCACTAAATTATTGTAACATTTCCATCAAAGTTTATCAGTTAATTGATCGGCTTCCTCTTTTATCAGTGGTTCTACTTGCTACTGTCATATATTCATCGTTACGAATGAGTAACAACGCAATTGTTACAATATATTTGGAAACGAGAAATTTAGTAATTTAGTATAATTTTGAAATGATTACATTTAAAACTATTCATAGATAGATGGACAGAAAATGCTTTCTGTTATTTACAAATGAAATTAGCAAACCGTTAAATAAATATTTTTGATATTATTAGAATTTCCTTCAGAAATTTTTTTATTTTTTAATCTTTGTTTGCAACAATATTTTTTTAGTGTTTTCAATGACTGCATTATTTATTCATATATGGACAGAAAAAATTTTTTCGAAATTTACAAATGAATTAGCAAATAATCTTTTAACAAATAAATCTTCCTCAAACTGTTGAAATTTCTTCAAAACTTTTTCCATTTTTTAACTTTTGTTTGGAACAATATAATGGGCAAATGCCTTTAGCAATGCATTTATTCATTTTCGAGCAAAAAGCATTTTCGAAATTTACAAATGAATTAGCGAATCATCGAATAAATTTCTTATTATTAAACTTTTCTTCTAAAAATTCCTATTATTTAACTTTACTTTTGCACTAACACTATTGAAGATAAGACGTTAAGAACTTAGCATTGATTCATTTACAGCTGAACAGAAATGATCCGTTCCAAGAAGTCAAATATCGCATGTAGAAAAAAAGTTCGCAGTACTTCTGTCCATCATAACATCCATTTACTGATCATAAAATAAATTCATTTCTTAAAAATTTCCAATCTAAACAATGCTTCTAACACAATGAAATGTGAAATATGCTTGGAAAAAAATTTTCTGTTAATTCCCAAATTTATTGAATTTAAGTTTGCTAAAAAGCGATAAAAACTAGTAGACATGTCCATTATAAGTGGTACTTTTGTGCTATTTACTATTATTCGGTACAATGCCATCCAAAATTTCCAACTTTTTTCTTAAAAATTTTATCGTTGACATAAACTAATTAAATTACAGTGATTACAGTAGGCAGTAAAATGTCGCATAGATTCGGTGACATTGATTTATTTCCATATCATAGGACAGTTATCCGTAACATATTCAGGCAGATATGATAGTTTTTAAAATGGAGCAAAAATTCGCAAAAAAAAACTGATTCGAAACTAAACCAATGGTAAACTGAAAGAAAATAGAAATATCTGTTGATTGGTATTATAAGATAATTTTCATATACAGTTTTGTTCAGCATAAAATCACAGCATGATCAGGAAATGTGCTCCGTTAATCAGAAATTGGTAATGATCGGGGGGTGAATGTTGTATAGGATACATGAGAATTTCTTTCTAGGATTAATTAATCCAATTATTTTTAAGTAAATGATGAAAAGAGTCCTCCCAGTAGTAAGAACAAAAAGAAAATGAGAAAAAAAAATGGACTTTCAACACAACATTAGTAAAAAATGAATCAAATAAGGTAATGTAAGTCATTATGATTTCTCTCATCCAGTGGAAATTTAGGTAAACTACTTGAACACATTCTAAAAAATATGCACCATCTCCCGAAACGAAGTAAACAATTCCTCGATCAGTTGTTGCACTTTTCGAAAGCATAAAATTACTGCAGATAAAATGCGTCTCATTGATCCTCGAAATCGAGACATAAATTTGCATCAAATTCCCTAGGTCATATTAATATTTCTTACATTTGGGGAAGTTTAAATTTGAAAAAGGATAACTTGTCCGAAAAATCAATTGCACAAATCATCTGATGACGGCAAAAAAAGATCTCACGTGAAATTTAAATCGAATTTTTAACAAAATTATGTTCACATATATTGCTTCCACACAATAAAATAATTTTATTCTGAAAGAGAAGGAAAAAATAAACTATTGACGGAATAATAGAAGAAGCGCATCTTGAAAATCAAATTTCAGAAAATTCCTTGAATTTTAATATTATCACAGGCGCTAGACATTGCACCAATTATTGTTTCTGAGTCGATTCCAGCATTACACAAATTAGCAAATATGTACGTGTACTTCAGGACGTATGGATTCTGAAATACGCAACATGTAGATAAACAAGTGATAATTCATCTGATAGTTCAGTGATCAGAAGTGACGAATTAACATTATATCGAGGTTGGAATTTTTAGTACCAAGTAGGTTTACACTAAATTGCCAGTCCGGAAATTCGACTAACTTTCATTTAAAATGAAGATCGATCACAGCCTTTAATTAAAAATTTATCTTTACTTATTTTTGCAATTTATAAAATATTATGTCCCATGCTAATAAAGATCCTTCTTTTATATCTATTTTTAATAATTATATTCTTCATTTTTTTACTTTCACCAAAACTTAATTTTTTCAAGAGTACAGTAAAAAGTGATGTGGAAATGATTATGATGGCCATGACAATAATAATTGGCTTAATATTGCATAACATTTTAAGGCCTGTAGATAAAGCATAATAAAAAAAGAAGCATACATGGCCAAAATGGAAGCACAATCGATGGAATGCTTTGATCACATCATCGAAACAGTTTAGCGATGTTATTGTTGACGGTGTTGAATGCATGAAGTGATAGTGAGAATGATGTGGTACTATGATCCATATCAATGACTTCACAAATGTTTCAAAGTATGTACGTTTCTAGAATAGAGAAGGATTCTTATTAATCAACACTTCTAAGATGAATTTGAAATTTTCAATTTAAAATTTTCGAAAAGAATAAAGACATTATGAACAATGCAAACAACTTATCATTGCTATTTTCTCGATTTTATGCCGCAAAATGTTTCGTTCAGATTCTGTTTGTGCTTCATGGAGCAGTTTTTCGAGCATTCGGAGGTGAATTTCACGTGAAGGCCAAGCAATTGATGCTTTACTTTTAACAGTCACCTAATAAAAAACAGCTTAAGTCATTTTCAAATGTGAGCTGAAAATGAGCCTAAACTCTATGATATTTAAATGCTTAAATGAAGGATTAGATTTAATTAAAATTGAAGACCTGGTTTGATATTCATAAGATTGGGGAAAATGTTCTGTTAGCTAATGCAGAAGACATTTTTTTTTCTTTTAGTTAATTTAAATTGGAAGAATATCCTACAATTCTTATTAGGTAATAGCCTAAACAGTATTGATATGCATCCCAAAACAAGGACAATATTAAGTATTAATCATCTAATTTTCCAAATTCATCTTCTCGAATATTCCAAAGTTATATACCTGATCATTATGAGTATTCGTGACATTAGATATTCTGTCGCCTAAATAATAGGCCACATAATCCTCGGCAATTTTCAAATCACCATAGTGCATTACATGGCTCATAATTGTTTCTTGTTTAATAATCTCGAATTGAGAAGCCAAAGTTTCGTTATTCAAATCTTCCTGCAAGGAAAAAAAATTAAAAACTCGCACTTGCTATAGAAATTTAGATTTAAGCTTTTGAGAAATTCAATAGATCTTAAGATTTCTTGCAGATAAATTATTACTCTCCACTTAAAGAAATAACATTTATTAAATAATGTTTATCTCAACATTTGTAAAAAACTTTCCTTATCACATTTGAAACATAGATTTTCTATCTTGCAATGACAGTAATCATTTGTAAACTGATCGTCATTGATATATCAGAACTATCATCTACTTTTGTCCTCATTTATCGAATTTCAAAGTTGTTCGATTGTGACACTTTTTCAAAGAACATATATACTGTTGTCAAACTTTTCAAAAAGAAAAAAATCCATCTAAATTTTTTAAAATTTTAAGAAGGGATAAATCAATATAGAATGAATTATTTCTTCGTTATTCAGACCTTTTCGGAATCGACAATCCAATTTATGGAAAAGCAATCACCAAGACAAGGCAATCTCATGGTATTATCGCAATAGCAACCCCAAGAACTTTCATGCGGATTCGCTGCTGTTACCGCATAAACTGCAAAAATATACAATAATTTGTATCAAATTTGGAAGCAGCAAAATAAGCGAAAGAGATCGGCAAAGATATTATGTCATCCTACATAGTTTTTCTTCAGCCATAACCTGATACTATGGCCACATGGTTCATGATGCTCATTGTTAAGCCTGTCCAACAGTCTTAATCTCTCCAAACTCATCACTATCTTAAATATAATGTATTTTCGGGATTTCTAAGAGAAACCATCGATATTTTTGGGTAGAGCATGTGCGAACATTGAGCCACTTTCGCATGCTTCCATGTAAAATACAAGCCTTTCGAACTTTTTCAATTTATGCATTCGTTTCAATTCATCATTTAGATCCTTAACAGTTAGCTGAAATAATAAACTTTTAATATTTACATTGTAAGCATTGAGAAAAGATGGCTTATCGAAATGTTGCAAGAAGTTGATTAATAAGCTTACCACAGAATCTGGGAAGGATACTAATCCAACACCTCCATGATCAGTGAAATACACAAATATATGATCATAATGAGTACTTTCCACTACTTTTCCACTACCACCCTTCACTGCTGTTTTGTTTCCACTTAAAATCGCCAAGAAATTTTCTGGCGTGACGGAGGTTCCGGAATAGTCGATTTCAACATCTGCGTAAACATCTTTGCCATTAGGTACATTATATATTTTACCTGGATATGGATTCCTGCAAAAGTGTTTTACCGAAATTATTAGCTCTTTCTAGTGGTTTTCGAAGTACTTTTAGATTTTCAAACTCATATCAATCAATTAATGTAATCAGTAAAGCAATAAAACAGTTGGCTTGTTTTGGAAAGCCGATCAGTTAATGTTTGCCCATTATTTGCTTGTTTCTAGTAATATTAAAGGAAAAAATTTACTTTTTATTATAAGCGATATCATCGTACATCATTGTAATGATATTTTCCTTCGGAATACCATGATTTTTGACAACGTGATACGCGTGACATATATCAGACTAGAACATGTTACGTCATTGAATACTTTGTAACAATAAACAAATATCACGTAAGTACTACGAATAATTTTTGACAAATTGATTGAGTGAAAGTAAAGAAGTATGCCTATCATAGCAATTCTAAAAGTAAAATATTTTTAGATGGAAATAGAAACTGTTCGGAACTTACTTGATGGCGATAATTGTACCAGCCACTAGAACCAGCAACAAGCACTACCCAGGTTTTCCCCTTTCCATAGGGACTTTCTGTTACGCTATCATTTGTGCTTTCAACACTGTAAAATTTCAGCATGAAATTAATTAATAAAAAGGATTTAAACTTTTTAATTTAAACGGGAATTTTTGCCTACAAATCAATTGGGTATTTGCAGTATGATGACGAACTCATAATGAAGAGAAAAAACGACACATGTCTATGGATTATCGATATTGAGAGGAATTAGTACTTGAGGAAATGATATGAAATTAATAAAATCAAGTAAGAGAAAATATTCATTAAAGAATATATAAAAATATTAAATAACCGGAAATGGTTCAAGTTGATGCAGTGCACAGATGTGGTGGCAAACAATGTGATCACAACGCAGATCGATAGCATCCTCCGTTAGCTTATCTACGAATACTATCAGCAGGAAACACCACACAAATGAGACTCTAGAAGAGAAACTTGTTATGATCTTTATCAGCTAAGTAATCAACTTATCACTTTGCCGTTATTACAGGAATAATCAGTGTGATAAAATGTACTTCCTCCGTGCTTCCTTCGACTTTTTCAAGCCATCAACAGCTGCCATTAAACAAAGTGATTTAACAATGTTATTAATGGCATTTTCAGAAGTGACAGCATCCTTTTCATTTCGTTTTCTTTCCTAATAGACACATTAAATTAAATGACCACTTAGTGATCTCATCCTATGTTATCATTCATGAATCGTGCTTATCAGATTGAATTTAACCAGCAATGATAATATAGTCAAATGCTGCTAATAATAAAATTCCTTAATATGCCCTCGATCATAACTTTCTTTTCATAACTGATAGCGACTCATTCTTAACTTTACTCCTTTTGTTGTGACAACAAAAAGGTGGA